>OY757915.1:64461283-64528783 GCA_963585895.1 Sepioteuthis lessoniana
CGTATACTGACAGAAATCAAAAACATTTTGAGACTAATTTTTCCACCACTTTCATCCATAAAAAGCTTCAATATAATGTCAATTTTTGTTGCTTTCTTTTCCTTCAGAGTCCATCAGCATGCTTCGAAAAATCTGACTCATTCCCCTCAAAAGAGGTTAAGACACTGAACTGTATCTGATGGTGAGACTCCAGTTTTTTAGATCTCGGGAGTGTGGAGTACACCTCCATTGCCATTACTTCCATGTCCACTCAGACCCAGAGTAATAGTACCTGTTAAAGTTCTATCTATAGGTCAAATAGATCTGTTTAAAATTATTTGCATTCGATTGTACCGCATAAAAAAAGAGACTCTTAAGGAACAACGTTGCAAAACAATGCAAATATGAACATACAGTGGATGTGATTCCTTAGCCTCTAGGCATAAAATAAACCTAGATAGATGGATATACCATTAAAATCAATCAATCAAGATCATATTTGATTATACTCTCTAGATGCTTCATATTTCTGGCCTTGTACCAAACTCAACTAAGCTTAGTAAATGATATCTGGGCAGCTGTTTGTGGTGTAATGAATAGTATATATATATATATATATATATATATATATATATATATAAGATTATTCAACTTTGAGAGCCATTTTCTGATTAATAGTTACATAATGATAATTTTATCAGATTTCATATGTGGACAAGAAGTGGGGAAAAGTTACTTTGATATCAACTTGTACATTCACTTAATAGCTATATATATAGTATGCAGGGAAGAAGTGGATTCATGCCTTTACCAAGAGTGTTATTCATGTGTTAATATAAGCAGCCTCTGTTAAAATTCAAATTCCTGCCTTGTCTCTATTTACAAGTTCTTAAGTCCCAACTTACATGACAACTGTTTACATTATGTACAAGAGACCAAAAGACTTTACAAAAGGTAAACTTTGATTTTTTATTTGTTCAATTATCTTTTGCACTATTCAAGGGTAGGTTAATTGATGCAAAGCTGAGTGCATTTTAAAAATAGGTTCATCTTGTCAAAAGCTTAACTTTATCTCACAAAGTACCCCAATATTCATCTAAGATTGCTCTTGTTACAACTAATGAAAAAATAAATACAAAATTTCATAAATTTTAGCCTGATATTCTCATGATTAATCGAAATCAATTCATTGGTGTACAATTTAATAAGCTGTCCAGATCATCTCGATTGTGATAGAGTTTTATGATATGGCAATCACCAGAATTTTCGGTTTCTTTAAAGCCAGACTTGCCAAATCCTAATTAGATTTGTGTACAAGTTTGATTTACATTACACTTTAACTTGTGAGGACTAAATTGAATTTACTTGTTATCAGCACTTCATATGTAAACAAGAAAACATAAAAAGAGTCAGTTGTGGGACAACCCAAAACAATATGATATCCAATGTTTTGCATAATTGGCAAGGTCTGTGAGGGAACAAGATTGAAAATCATGCAGTTTGTGCCTCTGTATCCATTGCGGAAAACCAATGTTTATTGGGGAAGATAGAGGAAGAGGTAATTATGTGTAAAATGTATGGAGGTTGATATCAGATATTTTCAATTAAGATGATGCCTTTATTTGGCATGCTTTGTTTTTTAGTAGATTATTGGGCCAAAATCTGAGTGGCTTGTATTGATCTTGTTGATATTTCATTCTAATTTCATGCATTCAGTATTGTTTAATATATTTATATTTACCAACCCCTCCACATGAGCAGGATGTGACACAAGGTTAATTTCAAGTAGGGCTGAACATGTTTAAATTCAGAATTGTCCTTCTGCAAAACTGGTTGCCACCAAGGTTAAAGAGCCCAGTCTGCTCTACGATTTACCAGTAGCTGGAGGGAGAATAGTTGGATTCATACCTTTCCGAAGGGTAGCATTATGTGAAATGCAAACAGCCTCATCCAAGATTTGAACTTGGGTCACCTTGTTCATTTGCTATATGACTGTAACCATTACACCACAAATGCTTCCCAAAGTTGTTTAACATATTCCAAGTTAATTTCTGCATTTGATGGTATTTTATGTATTCCTTATTATTTCATGCATTCTCTGAAGTTTCATACAATTGGTTTGGTTTCTTTGTTTAATGGCATACCAACCTTCATGAGTAATCTAATGCCAAATCCATCCTTGTTAAAGGAAAGTGGTGGTATTATTAAATTCATAGATGGGGGTGATGATTAGGGTGTTTATATCTTTCCCAAAGGTATTTGTCCAAAAGGGAATATAACAGTGAGAAAAGAGTTCAGACTTGCTTACTGCAATGTTTCTGTCCAGCATGTCAGCCACTGTGTAACTGGGGGTGTCCTCTCAGAGTAATGGTTAAAGCGCTGGACGGCAGAATCATAGTAAGCAAGTTCAAACTCCAGTCATGCTATTCCATTCACTTTCAGACAAATACCAATGGGAAAAGTATGAACCCCCTTATCTTCCTAGCTATGAGTTAAATAGTGCCACTACTGTCCTTCTACAAGGATTGATTTGGCATTAAATAACCCAAGAAGGCTGATATGCTATTAAGCAACAAGCAAACACTGTGCTGCTGGGACTCCTACTGTTTCACACATTCTATATTTTTTCATTAGCTCCATATATGAAAACATGTCTATTTATCAATTACATGAATTCAGTATTGTTTCAGGTGACCCATAATCTTTCATGTTATTTCATATATTAAATGTTATTTCTTGGTATTTCATGCATTCAATATTATTTCATATATTCAATGCTATTACATATCATTCTATGTAAGTAAAGTTGGTGACTATTGTCGAGGGTGACTCAAAGCCTCCCTTTCAATAGCTACTACACTGAGATGTAAGGGAGTGCGCAACTCCTTTCTCTGGGTTGCTCCTCTTTACTCTTGATCTGTACCTTATAATGCTGAGTGTTAAGCAAGGGGGCATCAAGTACCATTTTTTGAGTCTTTGTTATAACTCGAACTGGGATTGAACCCCAGAATGCTATGTACTGTTTTGAACAAATCTTAGAAGCAACACCCCATAAAACAGAAACTATACAGCCACTTACCTCCTATTTCAAAAACCATCTAAGTAAGATGAACAAGACATGCTGGAGTTGGCTGACCAACAACGACTATTTCATATATATATTCAGTGCTATTTCATACTATATCATGCCATTTCTCCTATTGAATGGCATTTCTTGCTATTTCATGTATTTCTTAATATATTCTATGTTATTTCATGTGCTCTATATATTCAAGTATGAGTGTATAATTATTGCATGCATTCCATATTATTTCCTGTATTCCATATTATTCTATGCTGTTTCTTATGTTCTGTATTGTTTCCTGTATTCCATATATGTATGTATGTGTACATATCAATTTTGTGTATTCTATGCTCTAAGCAGTGAGAATTATTTCTTCAGTAAACTCATCGAAGATAAATGAGAAGAACATGATTTGAAATACAATAAGTCATGCAGAAAACACACACACAAAAAAAACAAACCAAAAATTAAATCTAAGAAAATAAAATACTTCTGAGAGCATTTTTCCAATTTTAATTAAAGGCATACTTTTCCTGGGCAATAAGTAGAATTCCTTTATGATATTCATTCATGGATGTTTAAATATAATTTTTCAAAATGGTGATATAAGCAAGAAGTATGCAAAAGCAAATAATAAATGATCAGTTTAGTTAATGGAAGTGAACTAAAAGTGGAAAAAAAAAATTAAAGAAAAAATAAAGAATGAGTCTATTATTTCCAGAGGCTGTAAGCAGTTAGCATCAATTTCATACAGTAAAGCAAAATTTAAATCTATTTAGATGAGTTATAAATTTGAATAATGCTCTGCGAGAGAGAGTTACACTATGAGATAGCAGCAACCATGTTTGATCTGTAATTGATCAAGGTTAACATCAGTGATTTTGCTACAATGTTCAACAGATACACTATCTATCTATCTATCTATCTATGTGAACAGACATAATTTTTTTAGTTAAACTTGGCATTTAATAAATGTCAATTAAATAATTTATGATAAAACTATTAAAGATAAAACTACATTATCAATTATAATAATTCCAATGTGACTCACCAGATTGAAACAAACAGTATGGTTGATCAATCTGAATGTGAAAACAGACAGCCTCATATTTCATTGAATCTGGGAATTTCATTTCCACCTGTGAGTTGAATAATAATACAATTTAAAACTAAAAGAAAGGAAACCACAACATGTTCAGGTTAACCTGAGTTATCATATATGTGTTTTTATAACATAACACAGGAAAGAGAAAAGACAATCTCCAGTGTAAAGCTGCTTTCTTTTGGCAATTTTGTCAAAATACGCCATATAATTAAGATATCTATCTATCTATCTATCTATCTATCTATCTATCTATCTATCTATCTATCTATCAAAGTATTTTCATAAATATCCATTCTAGTTTCTTTTTATCAGTGTATTTGTGTATGTACCATATATACTTAGCTTATCATTTGATCTCCCAAATTGTGCGACCTCTCAAATTTGATCTCCAAAAATGGTTTCATCATATATCCTCAGTATCATACCAACTTTGCAGCTGCAATCAACCATGTTAAAGGAATACATTGGGAACCACTGACCACTCCACAGATATTAATTTGGGTGACAATGCTACATTTGTTAATGAAGGTAAATATACAAAAAATCTGAAAGGCCTGTATAATATATATATATATATATATATATATATATATATATATACACACACACACACACATATATATATATATATATGTATATATACATATACATATATATATATATATATATATATATATATATGTATATATACATATATATATATATATATATATATATATATATAGCAAAAACTGGGGATGTAAGAGAAAAAGAGGAAGAAGTAGAAATGAAAGAAGTTAAAGATTATATTTAGACAATGCTGAAAAAAAACCCCTAATTCATTATAAAGCTATTTTTGTTCTGAAAATGCTATTAATAAGCCAGAATGTTATATAATAGGGGAAAATATACATGTTTGTGTAAAAACATATATATAAATATATATTGATATCTACTAAGCTTTCTATTTAGTTTGGCCAAAGACCAAATCAAGAAGACAGAAATAGAAAGCAAGATTTTTTGTGACAATTTTCTTAGAGGAGAATGTCTTAAAATTTACTTAGAATAGCACACAAGGCTCTGAGTGCTTACAGTCCCATCTAAAGTGGTCACCCATCTAAGTACTGAGCTGGGTCATTGCTACATAACTTGATTCAAACTCATGGAATCAGTAAGAAATATGGTGCAAGCTTAGCCATAGAAGAAGCTTCTCGGACACAAATATATATAAAAAAATGTGTAGGTGATTGGTGCATGAATATATATATATATATATCATCATCATCATCATCATATCGTGCTGGCAGCACGGATATCCCTGACCCTCTCTCGCCACTCCTCCCTATCGTTCATCGCCCTAGGTAGGTCTTCAGGACAACAACCTGTATCCTCACATAGCTGCTGAATGTACGTTCGTGCTGGTCGTCCTGCTTTTGCGCGGCCGTGTGTGGGGATCCATAAGAGTACATCTCTTATGAGTTCATCTCTGCTTCTCCAGCAATGTCCTGCATGTCTGGTTCGCCTAACTTGAATAGATTTCGTGATAGGGGGCAGGTGGCCGTACAGTTGGTGTCTTGTGGGGTGTTGCTGCCAGGACTTGTTGAGGATTGCACGCAGCATTCTTGTGTAATTGCCATCTAGTTTCTTCTCCAGCCGTTTTGTTAGCGTCCATGTAGTGCATCCATATAGCAGTATCGATGTGACCGCTGCCTGGAAGAAACTGCGTTTCATTTTATCGGTTAGGTCTGATTTCCATATAGTCGATAGCCTATTGATAGCTGTCCATGCTTTCGTTAACCTCGTTTCGATGTCCTTTTCGGTTGATTCGACGCTGCTTCCTAGGTACGTGAATTTGTCTACTAGTTTAAGAGGGGTTCCTTCTAGAGTGGAGATGTCCCCTGTTTGGTTATAGCACATATATTCCGTTTTGTGTGCATTAACATGGAGGCCTATGCTTGCTGCTGCTCGTTCCAGGCTATGCAGAAGTGTTTCGGCTTGGTCAGGTGTATTTGCCAGTATCGCTATGTCATCGGCGTAGTCGGCGTCGGTAAAAAAAAAAAAAAAAAAATATATATATATATATATATATATATATACATTTAAACATACACATACCAATATATACATGGTGTAATGGTTACTGTTGTATGAAATGGACATGGTGACTTGAGGAAAAATCCTGAACAAGACTGTTTGCATTTCACATAATGCTAATACCCTTGGGAAAGGTATGAATCCAACAATTCTCCCTCCAACTATGGGCAAATAGTAGGTCAGACTGCACTTTTTAACCTTGGGATGGAAACCAGTCTAAAAGAAAGAGAATTCTGTATTCAAACCTGTTAAACTGCTTAAGAATTGACCTTGTGTTGGGTCCTGCTCATGTGGAGGGTTTATATAAAACAAATACCATAATTATTCATACATAATCTGCATTCATATATAATAAACACTTCTAATTTTTAGTTATGAAATTCTGGAAAAACATTTCTCCTGTATAATATGCATTGGTTTTTTGAAATTTGTTGCTGCTGAATTTAAACTAAATTTTACATTTGTTCAACTTTTTATCCAGTTTTTATTGACTAAAAATAAAATTTTTTATAATTCTTATAATGTTTCAAATTATAAAATTTACACAGTATTTCAGGTAATGGCATGGACATGTTTGTATAAAAATGTGGCAAACTTTCAGTGAAAATGAGTTCACAATAGAAGAAACAAATTATAAACAAACGTGCATTCCAGTTTCTATTTTTCTGTAGTGGCACAAAACAAAAGTATTCATTACACATTAGTTCGTTTGATAGAACTGACTTTTGGTCTTTCTGTCCAGAATATGGTGACACATGTTACCAAAATAAAAAGGGTAATATCTAGATCTTGTGTCTAATACACACCATTATCTTTTCAGTCTAAAAATCTTGAAAAATGTGCGTATCATATATAAATAATTATGGTTGCATGTTTCAACTGAAGATTGTATTTTTTATGAATACATGAAGCTTATCATCATGAGAGAGATATGAGGAAGTGATAAAACAAATTATTCATATCACATATTTATACTGGCTAGTATTTGAGTACATTTTCTGATTTAAGATAAATCCCTTTTATAACAATTTGTTCATTACCACTATATATATATATATATATATATATATATATATATATATATATATATATATCTGTAATATAAAAGTTGAGGGTGATCTGAAGGCTCCCTTTTCAATAGCTACTATACCGAGGTGTAGGGAAAGGCGCTACTCCTTTTCCTGGATTGCTCCACTTTATCCTTGATTCATACCTTATAATGCTAAGTGTTAAGCAAGGAGGGATCGAGTACCATTTTTTGAGTCTTTGGTATGACTCGACCTGGGATTGAACCCTGGTCTCCCGGGCCATTGGTGAATACGTTAACCACTAGGCCAATGGACTTACTTTTATCTGTAATATATGAGGAAAGAAAACTCAACAAACTGTTATTATGTTATTTCTAATTTATTTCCACAGGCTGGTGACATGGCTTACTTTTTCAGAAAGCTTTTTAAAAAATTTGAGATTTCTTTTTTATTACATTACAGATATATTTGCTCTAGATGAGATTTTTATATATATATTGATACATTTATATATTAATAGCCATGCATCAAGCACTCCAGTAGAATTATATGAAACTTCTTATATATTCTACATCTTAATAATTCCAAACTCATCCTCTCGGGACAATTATTTTATATAATTTATACACACATATATATATATATATATGTGTGTGTGTGTGTGTGCATGAGATGTCTGTATATATAGATAATGTACATATACAAATTTATCACACTCATTTCCAAAAGATTTATATGCATATATGTACACACACACACACACACACACACACACACACACACACACACATATACAAATGCCACACACACACACACACACACACACACACACACACACACACACACACACACACACACACACCTATATATCTGGGAAAATGGGAGTAAATCTGATGGTGTGTAAATGTGTTATGTAAATGTGTTGTTTTTTTTCATATTTGCATGTTTACATGTGTGTGTGCACATGTATGCGTGTGTGTGTATGTGTGCATATTTGTGTGGATGTGTATGTGTGTGTATATATATATGTGCATCTACAACTTCATTGCTCATTTTCTAAAATCGGATGTTTTTATATATATATATATATATATATGGAAGTAAATAATGGAGTGTAATCTGACAATATATAAAGAAAAATTGATAACAAGGTTATCCAATTAGAAGGAGAGATTTATTGAGAAGCAAAGTCGACACTATAGTGTTTCAGTTCTAATGAACCATCATCAGGACTATGTGGGATGATACTAGTGATGTTAAATCAACAATGGATGTTTACCTTGTTATCAATTTTTATATATATATATATATATTAAAATGAATAGGTGTGCAAATGGATTTGAATGTGGTAATTAAGTTTTTTATTTCATATAATTATGCTCTACACATTTCTCAGATTCTATAGTCCTCTTCAGTAGAAATTAAGTTTAGCTTAACCATTGTTAGTCAACTGAAGAGGATCAAAGAGTTTAAAACATGATTACAGCTTAATTTTATGAAATAAAAACTATACCAAATATATACTTTTCTCTTAATCCCCAGTCGAGTCATATCAAAGACTCAAAAAATGGTACTTGATGCCTCCTTGCTTAACACTCAACAGTATAAGGTCTGGATCAAGGGTAAGCAGAGCAATCCAGAGAAAGAAGTAGCACCCTCTCCTACACCTTGGTGTAGTAGCTATTGAAAATGGAGCTCTTGGGTCACCCTCAACTATGGTAAGCCAACATATACATATATATATAGGTTATGAAAAAAAGAAATGACTTGTCAGCATTTGTTGAAATATTTTGTTAACGCACACAAAATGGAATATATGTGCTATAATCAAACAGGCGACATCTCCACACTAGATGGAACCTCTCTGAAACTGGTAGACAAATTCACCTACCTAGGAAGCAGTGTCTCATCAACCAAAAAAGACATCAACTCAGGCTAACGAAGGCATGGACAGCTATTAATAGGCTATTGATCATATGGAAATCAGACCTGACCGATAAAATGAAATGCAGTTTCTTCCAGGCAGTTGTTGTATTGATACTGCTGTATGGATGCACTACTTGGATGTTAACTAGACGGTTGGAGAAGAAGCTAGATGGCAACTACACAAGAATGTTGCGTGCAATATTGAACAAGTCCTGGCAGCAACATCTCACAAGGCACCAACTATATGGCCACCTGCCTCCCATCACGAAAACTATCCAAGTCAGATGAACTAGGCATGCAAGACACTGCTTGAGAAGCAGGGACGAGCTCATAAGTGATGTACTCCTATGGACCCCCACATATGGCCAAGCAAAAGCAGGACAACTAGCTCGAACATACATACTGCAGCTATGTGAGGATACGGGATGTAGCCCTGAAGACCTGCCAGAGGCGATGAACGATAGGGAGAAGTGGCGAGAGAGGGTCAGGGATATCCGTGCCTGTGGCACGACATGATGATGATAATATATATATATATATATATATATATATATATTAATTTGTTCATCCCAACAGGTTTCTTGCCCTGTCGACTGGTGCTGTAGAATATACACCGACTGCTTCTCTGTAGAGGGGTAAGACCCCACCATATGAGTGTCCGGAATATGACACCAAACAATCTGATGATGAGACTCCGGTAATACTGGAGCTTTGGGGAATGCAGAGTACCCTTTCATTGTCATTGCTCCCAGGTCCACTCTGACCCGGAGTGGTAGTACCTAATAAGGGTCCTATGTATGGGTTAAATAGAATTAAACTGTGGTTTAAGTTTACTGTTTTTGGCATTTAAACTATGTATTTATGCTAAACTGGATTATTTAGAATAGAACTGTTTTGACAAACTGTGTACTCATGCTAAACTGAATTGTTTGAAATAGAACTGACTATTTGTATAAATTTGGATTTGGGATTAGATAACCTACAAAGGTTGATATACCATAAAGCTCAACCAACCAACCAACCAACCAACCAACTAGTTTAAGCCTTCAGTCATCATCAGAAAATGTTTATTTCATGACTGTTTACATTTCAAAACTGAAGGTATATGAAACCCAGAGGATTGGCTTTAGGTTTTTAATGAAGATGGAACATATCAATTAAACTTAATGATTAAAACTTAACAATTAAAACTTTTGACTTTACATATGTTTTTAAATAGTTTCAATGAGTTCTTTTTTTGCTTTTTTTTTCTGAGTTATTATTAAGCAGGAAGATCAGTCTAAAAAGTAATTCGTTCTTTGATATTTTAATTTGGGATTTAGAATGTTAGTCATGTTTTTTGAGTGGTTTAGTAAGTTGTTAAATCTATTTGGAGTAGTGATTTCAAGATGTAATAAGCATCTATCTATATGGATTTCTATAATCCGGGATTTGGTAGATTTTTTAAATCTTCTTATTTATATCAAATATATATATATATATATATATACATATATATATATATATATATAAAATGTTTTAAAGTATTTATAAATAAATAGCATATGTAGATCTAAGTTTGAATAGCATAGACATTGGGTCCAGGGTGCTTGGAGAAAACCAGTTTCTTGCCTATGTAATTATTTGCCCAAAGATGGTTGCATAGATGAGAAAATGGCAATCACCAAGTGCTATTGACTTTGTATCTGTGCAATTCAAACTTTATATGTACACACATACATCCAAATATATATATATATATATATATATATATATATATATATATATATATATATATATATGCACAAATATACACATGCATATATTTATACATATGCTTATAAATACATTTTTTGCACATTTTCACACATTAACTTTTCACATTCACCTTTTCAATGTTATTTGTGGACAGATCATATCCTGACAAAAGAAATGCAAAGAAAAAGAAAATATAAAAAGAAAAAGGACTCTTTCCATTTTTAACTAAATGAAATGAATAATACAGACTGAGTTGTGAAATATTTTGAAATGCCAGAGCATCTCCCTCGACAAGTCAACAAGAACACATAACCTTTAATGATATTGTCTCAGCAACTGATGTTTCATAATGTTTTTTTATTAGTTTCTAAATGAGTGACATTAAAAAATACGCAAGTCTATTTTGCATTAGCATAAAGAATTTTTATGCTAATCATATTGACTGATGAGCAATTAAATTACTGATAAAAAAACCCCCAAAGAAACCCAAGGGTCATTACTTTATAAGTGGAGTGTCATTTTTTAAAAAGAAGATTTTTAAAAAATTACAGATAAAAATTGCTGTTAAAATCATTATCTATGTTTTTAGTGATGGAAAATTTAACATTATATGATGAATTTTCAAGAATTTTGCATGCAGATAAAAAAGACATTTCACTACCCCATGAATATTGAACTAAGTTTCTTTGGTAGTGTCATCAACAGATCATGCCACATATTCAAACCTGTTTAGAAGTGTCTGAAGTTCTCAGGCCCTTAGTCAACCATTGGCCTACTCATTTTGACATACCCAGTAACCTCTGATCACAAACACTTTTTGCTCATTTCACTACCTCTTTATTCAACTGTTTTTCTAATCCCAACACTGCCATCCCTTACCCAAATGACAACTCCACCCTTGCAAATATACACACACTTTTGGATATTAATAGCTTTTCTAGAGAGTACCTGAAACTTATCTTTAAAAAATAAGTAAAATAAAATAATGTCATAAGTAAGTGTATAAATATTGGAATTAAATGGCTAAGTTTAAATAAAACTTTATTTTTTGGGGTTCAAAATATTCAGAAAAAGTATCCTTGTTAAGTTTCAAGCAAAACTCTGCAGACATTATTCTGTGACAAAGTTGTTTAGATCAATTATTTTACAAATTACAGTAGAAGAGGATTTTCACTAATAACAAGTTGTTATTTACTAAGATTTACTTAGTACAATGGCTGCAGTTACTAAGTGATCCCCCATCTAAGTACTTGCCTAGTTGGCTGTAGAATACACTGACTGCATCTTTGCAGAGGGGTAAGCCTCCACCACCACCACAGCGAGTGTCCTGCATATGACACTAAAAAATCTAATGGTGAGGTTTCAGTGATGCTGGAGCTTTGGTGAATGCGGAGCACCCCTTCATTGCCATTGCTCCCAGGCCCACTCTGTAGCTCCTGATAGAGGCCTTCCGATGGATCAAATATAACTAAACAGCATACTTAAGCTAAACTGAATTACTTGAAATAGGACTGTTTTTATTTAAGCTGCATACTTATGCTAAACTGAATTGGTTTAATTAGAACTGTTTGACTAAAGTGAATAGCTTAAAATAGGAATGTTTTGGACAATTAAACTGTTTACTTACATTTAAACTGTGTACTTATGCTAAAATGAATTGTTGGAAATGGAACTGTTTTTGACATTGAAACTCTACTTACACAACACTGAATTGTTTTTGACATTTAACTGTGTGTGGATAAAAACTATTCTTATTCTAAACTGAATTGTTTGAATTAGAATTGTTTGACAAAACTGAATAGCTTGACATAGACATGTTTTTAACAATTAAACTGTGTACTCATGCTAAACTGAATTGTTTGAAAAAAGATAGATAAAAATGGATTTGGCATTAAATAACCAACAAAGGTCTATATGCTTGAAACCCAACCAACCAACCAACCAACCAACCATCTAAGTACTGAACAGGCTCATTATTGTTTAACTTTGGGTATACCTATAATTGTTGTTATTCACTAAGCCTTACTTAATCTGGCATGCATCTCAGGTTGCTTACCGTAACTGCAGTTACTTTGTGGTCACCCATTTAAGTACTGACAAGCTCATCATTGCTTAACTTTTTGTATACCTATAACTGTTGTTATTTACTAAGCTTTGTTTTGATTGGTACTCAACTTGCTTACTGTACCTACATTTGCTAAGTGATCACTCATCTAAGTACTGAACAAGCTCATCTTTGCTTAACTTCAGTTGTAACAATAATTATTATTCACTAAGATTTGTTTTGATTGGCACCAAAAATGCTCATTGTATCTACTGTTACTTGGTAGTCACCCATCTAAGTATAAAACAACTTCATCATTGCTTAACTTTGGGCATACCAATAATTGCTATTTATTAATTTTTTATTAGTCTAGCACACAAGTCTCAGGTTGCTCACAGTACCAGCAGTTACTTTGTGGTCACCCATTTAAGTACAGACAAGATCATCATTGCTTAACTTTTGGTATACTTATAATTGTTGTTATTTACTAAGCTTTGCTTTGATTGGAACCCAACTTGCTTACAGTACCTACAGTTACCAAGTGATCACTCATCTAAGTACTGAACAGGCTCATCATTGCTTAACTTTAGGTTTACCTATTATTGCTATTTACTAAGCTTTTCTTAGTCTGGCATGCAGGTCTCGGGTTGCTTACAGAACCGGCAGTTACTTTGTGGTCATCTATTTAAGTACTGAACAAGCTCATCATTGCTTAACTTTGAGCATACCTGTAATTGTTATTTAAGAAGCTTTATTTTGTCTGGCACCCTAGCCTCAGGTTTTTTACTATGTTACACATTGATCTTTGAGAGACCGATTAGTTAGGGATTTCAAAACAGGATATGCACCTGTGTAAACAAGGGACAGCAAAAATGAATCAAGTGAATTGAGGGAGAAGGAAATATGTGTATTATATAATGCAGAATTTTTTCAATCCAAGAGAATCAGGTGGTCTGTCATTTGTAAAGCAGCCAGTGAGTAGAAATGACAGCCTGGACAGGGCTAGGTGGACCCCTGGCTGAGAACCAACTCTGTATCAAACCTCCGATCAAAGAAGAAGCAAGGTTCTGAATATGTCTGTCCCAACATGGTGTCAGTCATCGCAGTCCTCTGTCTCTCTCTGTCTCTCTCTCTCTCCTACACAGACAACCATCACAATGTTCTGCATAGAGGGGCTTATATTTTTAATACACATGTGCTGTTGTCACCTTTCTCTCCTGGTATATAACAACAATACCTGCAGTTATAAAAGGGGTCACACATTTCAGAACTCAACTTTTTTATTCTTTATAACATTATATAATGCTTAAGTTGCATTGTGGTTGTATTTTCTTTTTTATTAACTTCAACATGTTGCCGGTGTGCCTCTGATTTAATGACAATTTTATTGAATTAGATTGATAAACATTCCCCTCATAATAACTTTGACAACATTGAAATGATATTTATTCTATTTTTTAAAAAAATTAATTCTATTATTTTTATTATGACTACCATATTACTATCACTACTATTACTATTATTAATATTATCATTATTATAGCACTCACTCCCATTCATGAATGATAACTTGTATGAGTACCTGCTGTTTTTCAGTGGCATTTTATAATCAGTTTTTTGTTGTTGAAAAATTATTCTTTTGCTTGAGTTTACAGTCTTTTAAAAATGGATTCTTAAACACAGTTTGTTGATAGAAACAGTGTTAATATAACATGCTGCATGATTTTGTTTTCTGAATAATGGTGCTATTCCTTTTCAGAGGTAGAACATAAAGTCCAAGTAATCTATCTCCTTCATGTTAGTTTTGACTTCAAGCTACTTTTAAGAATTTTATTATTCTTTTTTATATAAAGTCAAATGTTCAGCTCTTTTGGCTCTAGGCAAGGAGAAATTCATTGTTATTGTAAAGACCCTTTTTCTTATGTTTTTTTCCCACTGTATTAGATGATTTCTTTCCATATTTCAGGTTCTGTTAAATATTAATTTTTCATATTAAACTGAACAAATCTATTTATTTCTAAATTCTGTAGTATTCCTTTTCTTATTTGATGCAAAGTCAAGCTTATTCTAATTACATGACCTTGCTGAAAAGAAATAGTTTGAGTTTCCATTTAATATATATATATATATAAGAATGAAAACAAAAATGTGGGAATAAAACAAGGAAGGTGGAATAAAAATTAAATTAATATACATATTGCTCTGGGTGCTAGCATATGAGTACTTTATTTAATCCTGTGTCCTTAAATAATTACTTTTTCAAACATCATTTTTCCTTTTTCAAAATATATATATATATATATGTGTGTGTGTGTGTGTGTGTGTATGATTCGGTCCAGTTAAACCTGAGTCAGGAATAATTCCGTCAGGACAAAAAATCATTCAACTGTGAACATTTGATGGAAATAAATTTATAACCCATAACAGGATGGAAATAAATTTATACCCAAAACAGGATGGAAATAAATTTATAATCCTAATGTGACTGGTTTTTGATTTTCTTAAAGAAATATATATATATATATATATATATATATATATATATATATATATATATATATATATATATATATAAATAACAGTTTGGTTGATATTCTTTATATAATTGTTTATAAGTAATTAATCTACTGTTATAGGACAACTTTCTTTGTAACAGAAGTTGACATGAGGAGGTGAAAAAATAGTTTTTTTAGGTTATCCTATTTGAGCACTTCTTTGATTTAACAAAAACACTTTGAAAATGATTTGTTCATTCACCTATATATATATATATATATATATATATATATATATATATATATATATATATATATATATGTCTGTGTGTGTGTGTGTGTGTGTGTGTGTGTGTTTGTGTGTATTAAGTGTGTGTCAAGATCTGCATGAGTGTGTGTTTATTTAAATGTGGGTGAATCATGTGCACCATATATATATATATATATATATATATATGCATGTGTGTGCATGTGTGTGTGTGTATTTACCAACCCCAGTGCATCAGCAGAATGTGACACAGGGTCAATTTTTAATAGCTTCATCCAGGATTCGAACTCTGGTTACTATCTTACTTTCCTACTATGATAACCATAACACCATGATCACTCCGATGTACACATGTGTGTGCGTGTAGGGATATATACAAGACACTCAAAATAACAGAGTTTACAACAGCTGTAACTATGATAACAATCAAAATGAGGACTCTAGTTCGAGTACATTATTGTGTAATTATATCATATATATATATATATATATATATATATATATATATATATATATATATATATATAGTTGTAAATGAATTTATGCACAATTGTTTATGTGTGTGTTTATGTGCATGTGTTACTACAAAATACATATGCAATTAGTTTTGTTATTTGCAATTGACTAGAATGGGAGCAGCACCTTTGTCAACCTGATCTTACCCTCCAACTTGTCCAATATGAACTGAAGCAAGTTCTTCCTAATATTGTGGTTGCATCTTCCACCACATACATAACTTCTTGTTCCTTTAAAAAAAAAAAAAAAAAAGAATGAATTTAAGACTTCTCGAACATTTTTCTCTGATCTATTCTGAATATTTTTCGTTCTGAATTCTTTCATTTTCTTGTGTTCTATGAATTTCTGAAATGCTGCCTGAGAAGAAGAGGAACCAGTTTGAAAGACTAACAAGGGTACTATTATGAGCAGAATCTATGGAGTCATTATAGTTTGGCTTCCTTGAAATGAATAAAAAGACTAAGAATGGTACTTTTACTTCAGAATAATAGAAAAAAATAAAAATAATAAAGTTATTGTAGTATTGGTAGTAGTAGCAGTTGTCAGAAAATGAGTAATTTTGTCTTTTGTGAAAATCAAAGACCTTTATGTAAGTTTTTCTTTTTTTCTTTGGCATACAGGAAAGACAAAAAGAAAAATGCAAGCAGATCAAAAACTTTATGTTCTTTCCATATGAAATGAATAGTAACAATAATTAGCGTTTTTAAATGATAAAAGGGCAACTATTTGGTAAAGGAAAACAAGCAATTTAAGGTAATTATGTGATAAAAGAAGAATAAATGCCTTAAAAAATGTGGCAGTCGGCAGTGACAAATCATTGTTATAAAATTTCATATGTACTCCACCTCATGCTAGTTTGACTGCTTTGCTTCTCACATGTCAATAACTGTTGTACCAATGAAACACTGAAATCACACACACACACACACATAAATGTACTGAAAAAAAAAATATATAATATAATAATAAATATATATTAGTTTTTCTATATATTTAATGGATGCTTATCTGCGACCATACACTGTTATATTATATATATATATATATATATATATATATATATATATATATATATATGTATATATATGTATATATATATATATATTCAATTTGAATATAATTCAGAAGATGCAACTTTTATATTAACATTGCCCTGCTGATGATGGTTTATTAAAAAAAGAAATGTCTAATATTCAATTATAATTAAACTCATGCTCTGAATATTTTGTGTTTTTTTTACACACACACACACACACACACATACACACACACACACACAAACACACACACACACACACACACATATATATATATATATATATATATATATATATATATATATATATATTATGGTTTAACTTGAATACGAAGGACTTTGTTTCTTTCATATTTTATGTTTAAGTAAGTTAGTAAAGTTGGTGACCTTATATATATATATATATATATATATATATATATATATATATATATTTGTGTGTATTTATTTTATTGTTAAAATTGAACTCTAAAACTGCTTCTAACCTGTAAAATCTCAAGTGCTCAAACGTGGAGTCATATCACAAGATATTATCAACTATGACAATCGTAAGGCAAAATAAAAAACCACAATGTCAGGTGAGCTGGTAATCCACACACACACACACACACACACACACACACACACACACACACACACACAAATATATATATATATATATATATATATATATATATATATATATATATATATATATATATATATATATATATATATATCAACCCCAAAGAACTTTAATTTGCTGATGAGTGACTGCTGAAGACTGATAGCAAGCTTATCTCAAAAACTGTTTCTAGTGGATTTAATTTTGGTGGGTGCTCACTGATATTGGCATATACTAAACTAAGCTCCCCTCTATCTTTAATTTTATTCTATCAGATTCTGTATTATCAACCTCTGCTTTTTGCTGAAAATTGGTTGAAGAAATGCTTTTCTGGGTCTCAAGTGAAATTAAAGAGGTAGGTAATGACGGTAATAATAATAATAATAATAATAATAATAATAATAATAATAATAATAATATGCAACAAATAGCAAGTGTTATGTGGGGACAGGAATGAAGAAGTTAATCACACAAAAAATGAATGCAACAAGCAAGTACAAACAGTATACAAGAGTAGGCATGATTAGGAGGAAAAGGTGATCCACAGAGAACTGTGCAAGAGATTGAAATTTGACTGTACTACCAAATGGTAAATGCACAAACAAGAATCCATCTTGAAAAATGAGATGCATAAAATCCTCAGGGATTTTGAGAGAGAAAACAGATCATCCAATCCAGGCCAGAAACCAGATTAAGTGTTAATTAGCAAGAAGAAAAGAACTTGTTATCTAGTGTATTTTGCCATCCTAGCAGATGATAGAGTGAAAGTTAACGAAAGCAAATAGATAGCCAAAATACTTGGATTTGCCTGAGAACTGAAAAAGCTGTGAAACATGAAGATGACAACTTTCTAGAGAGTACTAGTATTCGCCAGTATTTTTTCCTAAATTCAATTTTTTTTTTATATTATTATCTGATGAAAACCCATTGAGAGTAAATACTTTTCTAAATTTTCGTTTTCATGTTGTATTTTTCTTCCATTCTGTTTGATATTTAATCCATATATTCATTCAAAGGGCAGAAAAAATGTTGAGGACACACATTATGATCATTCTTTATAGCTCTATACATTTAATACAATTACCAAAAATGCACACACACACACACACACACACACACACACACACACACACACACACACACACAAATATATATATATATATATATCAATTTCGAATGAGACCTCTGAAAGCATTGATAGCATCATGTAGGAGTTTAAATATCCAAAGCAGCAGTAAATTTTTTCAATGGTGCAATTTTGAAACTATTTATATTCTGTAATAAGCTATGTATCCTTTTTTAGAACAAACTATTTGCTTTTATATACACCCTCTTTGCACACACACACACACACACACACACACACACACACACACACACACACACACACACACACACATATATATATATATATATAGTAATGATGTTAGTTGGTTGTGTTTTATGACATAGCAACCCTTGTTGATTATTTAATGCCAAATCCTGTTTATACATATATATTAAATATGATTTGTTGGTTGGTAACATTATTTTTAAATTAGCCAGAGCTCATTTGTTTGCTCACAGTTAAATAGTTTTGTAATTCAACAAAAATAATTTTATTTATATATTCCTAGCGAATTTAATACTAATCCTTTGTTTCCTCACAGTTAAATGGTTTCAGATATTGATATTTAACAGTAATAATTCTATTCAACATTATTCATTTGTTTGCACTCAGTTAAATGGTTCCAAGTTCAGAAAATGATTATAAATTTCTATTTAACTCATAGATGGGATCTTAACAGGTACTACAACTCTGGGTCAGAATGGACCCAAGAGTAAAGGCAATGATGGGATACTCCACATTCCCTAAAGCTCAAGAACAGGAGCCTCTCCATCAGATGCAGTTTAGTGTCATATCAAGTTTGCTCATTGGTGGGGGTCTTACTCCTCTACAGAGATGCAGTTGGCATATTCTACAACCCTAGCAGACTGGGCTCTATATATATATATATATATATATATATATATATATATATGTAAAATTATGATTATGATTAGAATTTAACTCTAAATGTATTTTTAAGCTGTAGAATCTGAATCATGCTCTATGCACAAAAAATGCAAAACAATATCTATTTTTCAAGTAAGAAATAAGAAAAACTTTTGACTCAGCATTTCATGTCAATTCTCAGGTGTCTGAATTCAACTGAACAAATATGTATAATGTTGATTGACAATCATTGGGTGGGAGAGATGCAGTCGATGTATTCTACAGCTCCAGCCAACTTGGCTATTTTAGGATGAGCAATAATCTATTGCAACTTTTGTTACTGAGAATGATGGCATTATTGATGATATTTTATGAGGACTGGGTATAAAGAAGTTAAGTTGTCAGGAAAAGCTCACAGATGGTGCTTGGATCCAAGGGATAGCAAGTAAGACTTTGAGAAATGGTAGTTCTAGTCAGATCAACTTGATTCTGATAACGACTGATTCTCATTGAAGGTACTTGATCTATTGAGGTAGGACAGTTCATTTCACCTGTGGTCTCATGATTAGAGCACTTATTCACAAACAGGAAAAGTTGAAGGAAAAACAGAGCCAATAGAAACTCTCCATTATCTTTAATCAGACTGTATGAATAAGAATTTGCTACCAAGATATTTTATGTTCTATATATATATATATATATATATATATATATATATATATATATATATACATATTTAATTCCATATAAAATAAAAACCTTTAAAAATCACTCATATTTTTTTGAGCTGATATTTATTCCTGTAAACCCTTATTTTTTAAATGTTATATTTGCATCTTCAGACAGAGAAATATCTGACAATGCAGGTCTAACATTAGAAAAAAAAAAAGGTTCAGCTGAAATAAATATTATCACAAAAAATATGAGTGATTTTTAAAGGTTTTTCTTTTATACAGAATTATTTCCTCTACATAAACAAAGTGGTTATGGGAAATCGTCATGCATCAGTGTAAGCAGCTCCCGTGGGTTGACAGCCAGAAATAGCTCCCATTGATTGACAACCGGAATGAATGGGTGTTGTGAAATCATATATACACAGGTACCCATGGGCGGTTACAGTCAGTCATAGTTAGACACTGTCAGTCATGGGGAGTGGTCAGTGAATACCCAGAGGGGGTGGGGGTTAAGTGCCCCCCCTGACGTACCCTAGCCGAGAAGCAGAAGAATTGCTAAGTGAGGTCCGAATATGGAATCAATATGGTTAAGAAGATGTGGGTCAATCTGCCAGTCTGTGTCTATCCTTCATCTCGCAGTCTTATAGAAGTTTCGATCCTAAGTCTTATAGAAGTTTCGATCCTAAGAAAGAATAAAGAGACTTATATGTTTATATCCAAGTATTATGGTCCTTCATTCATTTGATGGCTATATAACAATATGCATTTATAAGTGTATCAATAATATATATTTATATATTTTAATAATATTTGGTATGGCAAAATGTAAACAAATGAAAGCTACTACATAATGCCCTATAATTCCTGAGCTGACGTACGTCGACTGATGGTTGAGTGGTGTAATACTAAGTCTAGTATAAAGTTGGGCGGATTTCAATCCTAGCTTAAAGCATCCTACGTGTGCAACCACACTGAAGAGTTGTGATACAACAAAACAGTTTGTCTGTGGGTGACAATATATATATATATATATATATATATACATATATTAATAATATATATATATTGATAATATAGTTTTCTGTATTTATCAATAAAGAGTGCTCAGTATTAGTGATATAGCATATATATGCAAATTAGTTTGATAGCTGCATAGGCAAGAAACTGATAGTCATCAATCACTGTTGACTCTGTGTCTATGCTATACTAATTTATATCTATCTATCTATCTATCTATCTATCTATCTATCTATCTATATATATATATATATATATATATATATATATATATATATATATATATATATATTTACTGCAATAGAATATACTGTAAAACTGCTCACGGCAATAAAGACATTTTTATTAAAGACTCTTTTAAGTTGCAACCAGCCATATTACTTTTTCAAAACATTATGTAAGCACAAAACTTATGTAGATCTCCTAGTTTAAATCTAAAAGGTTTACTTCAGCTGTCTCTTCAAATTGATGATATAGGAACTGATCTTGGAATACCAAATAAAATCACTGACTTTATAAAAAAGAAAATACTAAAGTGTTTTAGTAAAAAACAATGCCACATTTGTCAACCATCCATACAAGATTAATTTTACAGACAAGACCTTGAGGACAACCACCAAATCAATAGAGGGACCTTATAATTTCTGAAAGACTTGCAAAAGACAAAATGAAGGTCTTGTGGGGAAAGATATGAGTGAGAAACCCTTGCTGGTTGATGGGGATAATAATACTCCTGACCAGAATGCTGGTTGTAGTCAACAAGAAGAAATACTTTTGTTACATAGTTCCAGCAGACCACGAAACACAAATAAAGGAAAGCAAAAAACTGGATCATGTAAGAAAGCTGAAAAAAGTTGAGGGTCATGAAGGTAACAGTAATACCAATCATAACTGGAGCCCTTGGAACAATTTTAAAGTAACTGGTATAAAGTTCAGAGGAACTGGATATCCAACGGAGAACTGAAATCAGCTTGAAGAATCTAGGAGAACTAAGGAGACTTGCTATCATAAGAAATATTGCAAAGACCGGTAATTACTACTGGTGTGAAAATAATACAACACTCATACACACATGTAAACACACATACACACATACACATACATACATACGTATATTATGGGTTTTAACTTTCATGTTTTTCCTATTAATCACTTTTCTAATTAAGAGTAAATCTTAGAATACAGAATATATAAAAACATAAAAATGTTTAATAATTTTGGAATTCATGTTTAGGAGTCCTGAACTTTTAAATAATGTCAATATTTTCATAATTAGTTTTTCCAAAGATGAAATATTTTTGTATAATTCCTCTTCCAGAATTCAGATTTGTAGTGAGGCTGTTGTTTTCCTAAAAGCGATATTTTGAGACTTTGTGAAAAGGTGGAAAGAGTTATAAAAGTCAGATGAGTATGACAGCTGCCAAAGATGTGAGAAATGAAAGCAATAAATTTTATTGGCTGGAAAAAAGGCACCATGAAGTCTTCTCTCAGTTTTTACGTTCATAGTATGGTCCTTGAAAAAAACAAAAAAAAATTATTTCATCACTTCCCATAATTTCTACCATAAAGAAAGACATGTTCATATTTTGTCAGAGGCTATAGGATTCTTCTGTGCCCCAATAAACAGGTATAGAAAATTGTTCAGGGTTACCATTAATAAGGATATAAAAATGTTTTTGGTTTCTGCTATCTTCCAGCCTCTCCCCTGTCTTCTCCTCCTCATCATCATCTGTAGCAGCAGCAGCTATGGTATAGTTCTCATCATACTAGGGAGAGTAAAAAGTTTTGCCTTATTTTGGTAACATGAGGTACAATCTGGCTTCTCAAGATGCTTTTGTTGAGATTTTGAAGGTGATAAATGTTACTGGACTGTGAGAAGCTGAGCTTGCCTGATACTCTCCAATTGTTACTCATTGAATTTGTTACTATGGTTTGGAGCATGTGTTATATAGCCCAATGAAGAGATGAATAAATATACATGGAAGAAGAATAATGAATGATGGCCCATAACACTTGGTTATAAAAATATATACATCTCTTTATTCTTTCTTGGAGTCAAAGCTTCTGTGGTGTGTGTGTGAGAGAGAGAGAGAGAGAGAGAGAGACGAATTGCGGGAGAGGAATACAGACTGCTATATTGACCCTTAACTTCTTCTCTTGACCATACCACACTGTGTTCTCTTCCCCGACAAGATGTACTCAATCAGGGGCCACCGGTGGGCTCTTGGGCCCATGCTGGTTGTGATTCTCTATCTGCTGATGGCTAGACAAGACTAATGATTGAATACTACAAGACTGACCTTATCTCATGTGGGCATCTGCATATATCATTTCCCAACACCCACGCATTTCTGCTCAACCATGTGACTGCTTCCACTTATTTCCCAGTTATTTATAATGGTGCGTCCTGTGATCACATCATTTACCCAGCAGGCACATCCAGCTGTCAGGGTTCAGTATGCAACACATGGTCTTGGAATGCATGGTTTTAGACCAACCTGACCTTGCCTAATTGTAGAGGTTCTTGCAACTCAAGCAAAATTTCTTGGTCTTTCTGGTTGCTGTACTGTGATCAAATGCACCTTTGTCTTTTGCACAACAGATGCATTTTAATGCATTATGGCCCAGTTTGAACTTGTATAGCAAATTAGACCATGTTGTATGTTCATCTGTGCTGCTTTGAAATCATACATGGAGTGAAGTAATGCATTATGTATCAACACACCAACTACTATAATACTACCAACCACAACAGGTATCGACAATGGCTTGAACTGCTTTGGTCACAGGGTATATGTTCTGCAAACTAGCACATACCAAAACTTTTGACACATCTTAGTAAATTATGAGATTGTATGACTTGGCATTTGTATTTGTCTATAGGTTCAAGATAATGGTATCACTTAGGCTGATGACTGATGCCACAAATAATCAATATTGATAGGGGGGTGTCCTCATGGTTAAAGCACTGGACTGTGGAATCGTAGTATGCGAGTTCGAACTCTAGTTGTGCTATTACGTTCACTTATGAACAAATACCCTTGGGAAAAGTATAAACCCCCTTATCCTCCCAGCTAGAAGTTAAATAGTACCTTTACTGTTCTTCTAGAAGGATGAATTTGGCATTATATAACCCAAGAAGGTTGATGTGCCATTAAACAAACAAACAATCAAACAAACAAAACAATATTGATAGTTATTTATAAACTATTAATATTCAAATGGGATAAAGTATTCTGATATTTTTCTTTGTACTCATCATTGCTTTCATTTGTATTTGTATATCAGTTCAAGATGGTAGCAGGAGAGACCCTGTTGTGTAGTGGCTAATGTGCTGGACAGCAACATGACAGCAAGTGAGTTCAAACTCCAGTTGTGCTAACATGTTCCCTTTCAAACTAATACACTTGGGAAAATATGAACTCACTTATCCTCTCTGCTATTGGTCAATTAATACCACTTCATTTTCTATACTTGAAACTATCTAACTCTGTGCAAATAAAACTATTAATGTTGGATAGCAATACTAGAAACTATTTAACTGTGTGTAAACAAATCAGCTCTGGCTTCTTAAAAAATTCTTACCTACAAACAATTCATAGTATGGTCCTTGATATATATAATATACATGCATAAACAGGATTTGGCATGTCTAGCCATACTGAAGAGTTGTAATACAATGAAACAGTCCATCTGTGGATGACTATATATATATATATATATATATATATATATACCTCTATGTCTTGTATTCCTAAGAAGCAAGGTATACATTGCTTATCCTTGAAAAATTATTTCATACAAAATTTGAAATATCTTTATAAAGTTTTATCGATAATTTTTATTTCAGGTGTATTATATAGCACTTTGGGGAGACTTTGTGAATTTAGAAATATTTATGAATATATATACAATTTTATATATTTATATATATTTAAATCTCTTGCAATAAATACTTGGAACTTATTAGCAGATATTTCCCTTTGAAAATTCAATTAGCAGTAAACTCTTTCCATAATAAAATGATATGATACAAAATATGAATTAAACTTGGGTAAAGACAACAGTCAGCCTGTATACAGAGCATTTATATCTTTGTGATTTGGTGAAAAAGAAAGTGGGCCATAAAGCATAGTGTTTGCTTATATCTTTTGATCTTAGAAAATATTTCTTTATTTTATCATTCATTTTGCTTCAGTGGAATTCATTACTTATCAACATAGTTCTTAAAGGAGAACATTAACATGAATAATTTAAAAATTCAAATAGAAATTAGTATAATTTCATTCTATAAACTTTTTCAAATTTATTAAATTTTGTTTCGAAAGTTAAACTCAGAATTTAATAGTTGTAAAAAAAACACTTGAAAAATTTCAGTTGACATTTTGAGGATAATGTGATGAATCTAATTTAATCTTTGATTACTGTTAGTTATCTTTAATTTTACTTGCAAAATCATAAATATTATTTGCTTTGCCCAGCATATTTTTCAAGACATGTAACTGATAAGTCTGCACCTCTAATATGTGAAATTCAATTTGTAGTAATCTTTCTCCGTAATAAAATGATATAACACTTCCCAACAAAATACTGTGTGAATTGGAGTAAAGACGAAAGTTAACCAGTATGTATAGCACCAGCTCCTGGTGATTAGGGGAAAGAGAAAATAGGTCAATAGGCATGGTGTTTTTGACATTTCTTGCTGGGAGTAAATATTTTTTCATCTTATTTTATTTATTTCAGTTGAGTTTTTAATTTATAATCACATTTCTTGATAGATGATGTTAACATAAATAATTCAATAATCCAAATTGACATTATCATTTTTCAGTGGTGTAAACGACACCAAATTTATTAATTTTGTCAGCCAAGTCATCTTAAGCAGTAGAATATACTGACTGCATCTTAGTAGTGAGGTAACACCCCACTACAATGAGTGTTCTGGATATGACACTAAATCATCAAATGGTTAGGATCCAGTCCTGGAGTTTTGGGTCACGTTAAGTACTTCTTCATTGCTATTACTCTCAGGTCCACTGTGACCCAGAGTCATAGTACCTGTTAGGTTCACATCTATGCATCAAATAGGAATATGTAATCATTTTCTATACTTGAAACCATTTAATTATGTGCAAAAATACTATTTGTGTTAGATAGCAATACTTGAAAACATTTAACTGTGTGCAAACAAATGAGCCCTGGTTTGTTTAAAAATTGTTACCTAGAAACTATTTGTTTAGAAGTCATATATTTAGTATATTTTTATAAACAGGATTTGCGATTAAAGAACCTACAAAAGTTAATATGCCATAAAACATAACCAACCAACCAACCACTTAAATTTTGTTTTCAAAGTTTTGCTCTGAGGTTGATAAGCACAAACAGTTGGAAAAAAATTAGCTAACATTTCAGAGGCAATATGATTCATTTAATTTAATCTTTAGTCGTCGACCATAGTCGAGGGTGACCCGAAGGCTCCCTTTTCGATAGCTACTACACCAAGGTGTAGGGGAGGGCGCTACTCCATTCCCTAATTCTATCTGCAAGATCCTAATACTTTTATTTGTTTAACTTGGCTTATTTTTCAGGACATGCCACTGATATATATATATATATATATATATATATATATATATATATTACATAGTAAAGTCTATGACCCTGGGTTTCATGCAATCAGCAATCATTGCACAGAGTGGAGATTTAAAAAAATGATTAATAGAGTTAATTTGGTCGTCCATTAACTCACCTAGTGAGCTCATAAGAGTGTTTGCCAATGGTCCGGGAGACTGGGGTTCAGTCCCGGATCGAGTCATACCAAAGAATCAAAAAATGGTACTTGATAGCTTAGCATTATAAAGTAAGGATCAAAGGTCAATTGGAGCAATCCAGGGAATGGAGTAGCGCCCTCTCCTACATTTCAGTGTAGTAGCTATTGAAAAGGGGGCCTTTGGGTCATCCTCGACTAAGGTCACCAACTTTACTTTACTTTATTATATATATATATATATATATATATATATATATATATATATATATATATATATATATATATTTGCTTTTGTGGCCAAAAATTCTGACTGAAGAAGCCATCCTTACACTGAAACATTTCAATCTGTCTTTCTTTTCAGCTACTAATTCATTCCAAATTTTTATGCATATAATAAAGGTGCAGCAGAAATACCTACCACAACTTATAGAGTCACTTGTGTAGAACAAGGAAATGGGATATCCCTGGGGTGTAATGGTTAAAGCAATGGACTGCGGAATCATAGTAAGCAAGTTTGAACTCCAGTCATGCTATTACATTCACTTTTAGACAAAAACATTTCGGAAAGATATTAACCCTCTTATCCTCCCAGCTATGGGTTAAATAGTACCACTAATGTCCTTCTAAAAAAAAAAAAAGGATGGTTTTGGCATTAAATAACCTATAAAGGTTGATATGCCATTAAAACAAAGAAACCAAACAGAACAAGGAAACATAAGCAAGTAGTAATAGAGACTCCATTCCCTCTAGCTAATGTCTTATTATTTTCTTTTTAAGATACAATCATAAATTAAACTGATGCACAGAGAGAGTTTGCTGTTGAAATGTTTGTTTGTTTGTTTGGGTTTTAAGGCGTATCAACCTTTGTTGGTTATGTAATACCAAATCCATTTTTAAACAAATAATCAGTTCTATTTCAAATAATTCAGTTTAGCATCAGTACATAGTTTAATTGTCAAAAACATTTCTACTTCAAGATATTCAGTTTAGTTAAAGAGTTCTAATTCAAACATTTCAGTTTAGTATAAGTCAATATTTTAGTTCTATTTGACCCATAGATAGGACACTATCAGGTGCTACCACTTCAGGCCAGAGTGGAATACGAAGTAATGGCAATGAAGGGGTACTCTGCATTCCACAAAGCTCCTGTGTTACTGGAACCTCATCATCAGATTGTTTAGTGTCATATCTAGGACACTCATTGGTGGGGGTCTTACCCCTCTGCAGAAATGTAGTTGGTGTATTTTACAGCCCCAGCCCACTGGGCAACTGTTGAAATGTTTTTAAAGACAGATAAATATGCAATTGTTATACAGAAAGTATTTTGAGCTAATTTCATATTTCATCAGAATGATGCTGTTCTGGATCAAAAATTGATACTTCAGTGTGTTGAAAATTCTAACCAGAAAAATATCATTCTAATGTAACATGAAATGAGCAAGAAAGATCTGTGTAACAATTACAGATTCACTAGCCTTAAAAAACATTTCTACAACCCTCATTGTGCATCAGTCAAATCTATGAAAAAAAAAGTGGTAAGGCATTAGTTTGATGGAGCTACCATTACCACTTGCCTAAGTTCAGATGCACCACACAGGTGACAGTTTAAAATTTTGGAGTTATTTCTATTGCATTCACTACTTGTCTGAGATTTTTCTTTATATTCTTATAATAAACATTTTATTATCTCCTAAAATCACTTGCATTTATATAAACTGATTACTTAAAATATTTATAGTTGAGATAAAAGAAAATTGTTTGAAAGGCTTAAAATTGAAGAAGAAAAAAAGATTGAATTCTGTCTGGATACTTAATAACATTCCCTTATGTTATTTGCTTACCAAGCTTATTTTTCAGGACATGCCACTAATGTATATATATATGTATATATATATATATATATATATATATATATATATATATATATATATATACACATACATACATATATATATATATATATATATATATAGATATACACAATCATAATTCTATATACACTATCATAATTTTACATAAATATATACACAATATATATAATTATGATTGAACTTTAATGCTAATAGCATTTTTAAATATCAAAATCACATAAAAAGTAAAATAATAATAATTAAGACCGACAAATCTGAGTTTCACTTTGTCGATCCTCAGGTGAGCTGGTATTTGACACAATTCTTAGTGGGAGCCAATATTTAACATGTCTGATACTAGCTTGAAATCAAGCTTACTTGGGCTCAGTTGGCTGGGGCTGTAGAATACACCAATTGCTTCACTGCAGAGGGGTTTGTGCCCCCTACTTTCTGGGTGACCTGGATACAACATTAAACAATCTAATGGTGAGGTTCCAGCCCTAGAGCTTTGGGGAATTAATGCGGGGTACTCCTTTATTGCCATTGCTCCCCAATTCGCTCAGATTTGGAGTGATAATACCTGATAGGGTCCTATCTATGGGTCAAATAAAACTGTTTGACATTTAAACTGAGAGGAAACAGATGATTTATGTTAAATTGAATTGTTAGAAATAGAACTGTTTTTACATTTAATTGTGTATAAACAAATGCCTGTTTAATTGAATTCTTAGTGATCCATAGCAATACTTGAAACCATTTAACTTTGTTCTGATGAATGAGTGATATTGAATAGTTATTAGTGTTTAATAGCAATACTTGAAACTATTTAAATGTGTGCCTTTTTTGAAATATTGGTATTACATCGCAGTACTTGGAACCATTTGACTGTGTGCAAAGGAATAGTATTCAATAGCAATACTTGTAACCACTTTGTGTGTACAAACAAATGATTCATATTGAATAGAATTATTAGTGCTAGATAGCAATAATTGAAACCATTTAACAGTGTAGAAACAATAGTAATACTAGTGAGGAAACAAATTAATTCTGACTCATTTAAAAATGAAATTATCTACAAGCAATTCAATGACAAACCATATGTATATCCATTTAATGTGTGCAAACTAACGACTTCAGCTAATTTGTTACTGTTACATAGCAATCATTAAAACAATTAACTTTGTGCAAAGAAATTATTAATAGTTAATAGAATTATTTGCATTTGATAGAAATACTTGAAACAAGTTAACTGTGTGCAAAAAAAAAGAGCTCTGTCTCTTCTAAAAATGTTATCAACTTAGTGTGTTTACTAATACATTTACTAGATGTATAAAGATGACTTGGCATTAAATAACCAACAATGGTTGATATACCATTGAACCAAACCAAACCAAACCAAATGGGAGGTATCCCTGGGGTGTAATGGTTAAAGTGCTGAACTGCAGAATTGTAGTACACAAATTCAAACTCCAGTTGCGTTATTATGTTCACTTTTGGAAAAATACCTTTCGGAAAGGTATGAACCCCCTTATCCTCCCAGCTATGGGTGAAGTAGTACCATTACTGTCCTTCTAAAAAAACAACAACATGGAGTTGGCATTATATAACCCAAGAAGGTTGATATGCCATTAAATAACAAAACAGACTAACAAAGTTAGCAAGTGAGTATGTAAGTAGAATTGGCGACCTTAGTCAAGAATGACCTGAAGGCTCCCTTTTCAATAGCTGCCACACTGAGGTGTCGGGGAGGGCACTTATCCTTTCCCTGGATTGCTCCACTTTACCCTTGATATGTACCTTATAATGCTGAGTGTTAAGCAAGGAGGTATCAAGTACTATTTCTTGAGTCTTTGGTATGACTCAACCGGGGATTGAACCCCGGTCTCCCTGGCCATTGGTGAATACTCTACCCATTAAGTAATGGGCAAACAAACGAAACCAAACCCAAAATGCTTGTAAAATCAGTAAACTGGTAACTCTTGTACTAATGTGATGAAAATGTAGAAAAATATCCTAATATTGGAATATGAGAAAATTAGAATATATCAAGAAATGACTAACCCATAACTCTGAGTTTCTTGCTTTTTATTATCCAGTGAATTTTCTTTGAATAGTGAAGGAAAACCCTCTTGATGCTTGAGTGTATTAAACTCTGAGTTGTGAGTAAGTCCCATTTATTTGTATTGATTTAATAGATTCATGGAATGACTACATCAAAAATATCACGAGTGCCTACCACAAGCTTTCATCAGATGATGACCCCAGGATTAGGTATGGTTTAGGGGCTGAAGCATTAATATTAGTAACCCAGGGGCTGTCCCAGAAATACCTCTCAATATCACAAAGAATTTTGTGTTTTACATCTCCGTGCAGGAGCACCAGATCCATTCATATATGGTTTCTGCTTGATCTTTGAGCCACCTGATATATTTCCATTTTTCTGTTGGTGACATACACACAAATATATATATATATATATATATATATATATATATATATATATATATAGTCATCCACAGTCAGACTGTTTCATTGTATCACAGCAAGTTTGTATGCCTGGTTTGATCAACAGTCAAACTTTAAAATTGATTTCCCAGGTTGAATTATTTCTATGCCCAAATAAACAATGGACACCTGAAGAAGGCCAGAGGATATAGCGGCTGAAACGTGTTACAACAAACAACAATAAAGATGTGGACAACAGTCCGAAAGATCACATACAAAATATTGCACATCAAGCCTCATCTAAAAAATTCAGACAGATAACAAGTTTATGTGTATGAAATTTATTTGTTATAAACAAAATTTGTAAAAGTGTTGCTGTTTTAATATTTTAAGCACAAATATTCATGATAACAAAGCTATTTGCTGTTCCTAATATAAGTGATGCTTTTATAATGGAATCAAATTTGACATAAATTTCTTTACAAATATTTATTAAAGAATACATTACATGCATGAATGTTTTTTAAAAAGATATTTATACTGTTTAAGAAAGCTTTTGTTTAAATTGAATTGTTAGAAATTGAACTGTTTTTACATTTAACTGTAATAACTGTTTAATTGAATTGTTTGTGAAAAACAACAAGAAAAACAACAATAATTTCCAAATTTTGATAAAATAAACATTTTACCTCCACCCAATTTTTCCGTGTTTAAAAAAACCAATAAACACCCCGCCTTTTCAAAATAGGATATTTTCTTTTTCTTTTTAAACTATCAATGAAATAGATTCTGTCTTTCTGATGAGAGAATTGTTATTGATTCATAAGATTACCATCTGATGGTATTGATCACTAAAATCAATGAACACATCAGTTCTGCACTTAAAAATATTATGACCTGGGCACCTTGTGTTTGAAGACAAATGGATGGGTGTTGGCTGTTTAACATAAGCAAAAGGGCATTTAGAAAGACCACTCAAGTCTTAAATACTGTTTCAAATTAAATGGTTCTCTCCACACAATTGGCAAGACTTAGAATAGGCAGATTCTATCCACTGCAGAGGAGTAAGACCACCTGCAAAAATGGATGAATTGAGTATGATAGGAAATTGCATCTGATAGTGAGACTCCAATTCTGGATATCTGAGGAGTGTGAAGTATCCCTTCATTACCATTACTCCCAGGTCCACTTTGAACTGCAGTGTTAGGGTCCCAACTAAGGATCAAATCAACCTTTTTAAAATTATTCATATTTGACAAGACTGTCTGCAAGAAAAAAACAAACAAACCCAAAACCTCTTATGAAACAATACAAAAAATGTAAATATGAACATACATTGAATACGATTCCCTAACCTCTAGGCATGAAATAACTCTAAGATTTCAGTTTACTATGCACATATATATTAGTAAGTAAGTAAGTAAGTGAGTTGACTGACCATAGTTGAGGGCTACCAGAAGGCTCCCTTTTCAATAGCTACAACAGTAAGGTGTTGCGGGGGGTGCTACATCTTTTCCTGGATTGTTCCACTTATCCTTGATCCATACCTTATAATGCTTGTTAAGCAAGGAGGCATCAAGTATCTTTTTTTTAGTTTTTGGTATGACTAAACCTGGGATTGAAACCCAGTTTCGCAGACCATTAATGGACCGGTATTTCAGGGTCCAGCTTATATTTGAAAGCATATAGTACCCTCTCTATTTACATTTAATATGACAGTATTATGGAGTCAAATACAAGATGATAGTCTATGGCATTTGGGTAGACATTAGCCAACTGGATACCTCATCTTTGTGTATGAGACCTGGTAAATATCATTTGAAACATTTTTTGTGTGAAAATAAAACAACAAAAAGTCTGAGTGTCTTATATACCATCCCATACAGTATTTTACACACATAAAACAGTTGCATCATAATCAATTTCCTTAATAAAAAAAACAAACTCTAAATTCCACTATATAATCACACACTAGTTTTGTTTTATTTTATTTCATCATCATTAATTCCCTTTGTAAAATCTGTGGTATCTTTCCCAAAAATTTCCAATTCCTTTTCTTCTTTCCAATCCCCTTTTAACCAGACTTCAGAATCTCACAGTTTAGATATCAAAGCTTTGATGTCATTGCTATTTTTCATTTCTCCAGTTTCCCTTCCCTTCTGATTAATACCAATTTTGGTTAATTTATTCTTTGTTTTGTTAGTTTTTCAGATTATCAAAACTTTTATTTGACCCTTTACTAATCTAGAATGATCTTTTTGTAACTTTTCTTTCTCTGAATTTTTCTTTCTTTTAACTCCTCTTATATATTTGCTCTTATTTCATCTTCAGCATCATCATCACCATATTATTATATTACTCCATATGAGTTTTTCACACCAGCATTAGCTGGTGATCTTTCACTGGAGTCTGAGGGACAGTAAGTCTCCTCAGGTCTCCAAGACTCTTCTCAGTAATCTGGCCAACCTTAATAATGCTATAGCCAGGATGGTTTCCACTTGTCCTCTGATTTCTACTCCTCCAGCCCTCTTACTAAGCCTTTGCAGATCATTCCAATTTGTTTCCACTTGTTCTCTGATTTCTACTCCTCCAGCCCTCTTACTAAGCCTTTGCAGATCATTCCAATTTGTTTCCACTTGTTCTCTGATTTCTAAGTCTTCCAGTCCTTTTACCAATTCTATGGGGATTGTTCTGAGCATACCAATTACAATTGATATCACCATCACCTTCCTATTCTGTAGTTTTTTTTGCTATTATTATTATTACTATTATTACAAAAGTTTAAACGTTGAACCAGGAATGAAGATGTTTGAGCACTTCAATTATATTGAATAAAAGTAGTGAATTAAGCATATCAACTTTACTGTTATATTTTTTGTCCTAAGATTTATTTTGGTTTGTTTGCATTAAAAAAAAAAGAAAAAAAAAAGAAGCAAAACAAGCATTGTTATTATTTTACTCATTTGAGAGTTTTTTTAAACAGTATTTGCTGATGGTTTTCTACTGGAGTCCAAGTGACAGCAAGTCTCCAGGACTCTTCTTACTATTCTAGCCAATCTCAACAATGCTGTAGTTTGGATGGTCTCTACTCTTCCTCTTATTTACAATTCCTCCAGACCCTATACCAACCCTTTAGTGACTGTACTGAGTGTACTAATTATGGTTGGTATCACCATCACTTTCATATTCCATAGTTTTTTCAGTTCTCTAGCAAAATCTAGGTATTTTGGCTTTCCTTCGGTCTTACCTGGTGGTAAGCCAGAATGGCAAAGTCCACTATTTATCAGCTTCTCTGAATTTTGTGTCTCATTTTCTAGAATGGATTCTGGGATGCAAGTTTTCACAAGTGTTTTAAATGGTGGGGTTTCACTGAAATTTGTCTGCTAGCAAGTCTTCTCAGGTCTCCAGAACTTTTCTGAGTACTCTAGTTGATTTTCAGAGTGTTGGTGTCTGGATGGTTTTGATTCTTCCTTTGATCTCCAATTCCCCCAGTCTTTTTTCAAGGCTATTGGGGACCTTTCCAAGGACACCAGCTACACCATCATGTTCATGTTTCACAGTTTTTCAGCTTTTTTGTCTAAGAATTCAAAAATTATTATTTTACCCCTTTGAGAGTTTTCCACATCAGCATTAGCTGATGGTTTTTCTCTGGAGTTTGAATGACAGCAAATACGCTCCAGTCTCCAGGACTCTTCTCAGTATTCTGGCCAATCTTAATAATGCTGTAGTCCAGATGGTCTCTACTTGTCCTCTTATTTCCAGGGCTTCAAGTCTCTTTACTAATCCTTTGGATATTGTTCGAAGTGCACCAATTAAAATTGGCATCCCCATTACCTTCATGTTCCATAGCTTTTTTTAGTCCTCTAGCAAGGTCTAGTTATTTATCTTTCTTTTAATTTTCTTTTAATTTTACTATCTGGAATGGCAAAGTTCAGCAGGTTCTCTTCTTTTTGTTAACTATCACTTGGTCTGGTTGTCTGGCTGAGATAAGGTGATCTGTTTGTATCTCAAATTCCCATAGAACTTTAGGCATCTCATTCTCCAGGACGGATTTTGAGTTGTGCAAATACCGCTTGTTTGTATGGCCAAATTTCAATTTCTCGCACAATTCCCAGTGAATTACTTTCCCCACCCAGTTGTGTTTAGTCTTATACTTTTTTAGCAATAATTTGCTGCATTTACTTCTTATGCAATGAATCGTTTCATTTGTATCTCCACATAACCTACATCAGTTATTTTGTTACGTCTTATCTATTATTATTATTATTATTATGTGAGATTTTATGTCAGTAGTAATCAGAGGTTTTCACAGATTTTAGAGACATCAAGTTTCCCCAATTCTTCAGAACACTTTTCTGTATTCTAGCCAGTCTCAAGGCTGTTATGGTCTGGAAAGTCTCAATTCTTCACTTAATTTTTAAGTACTTCCAGAGTCTCTCAGTTTGAAGGGCTACAACTGTGGTTGCATTACTATCACTTTCATGTTTCACAATTTTTTATAGACCCCTAGCAAGATCCAGGTATTTATCTAGCCAGGAATGGTTGATTCAGTTTTCTCTCAAAGTCCCAGAGAATTTTGTGTAGGGCAGTTTCTGGTTTATGCATGTATCATTTGTCACTAAGGTCAGTTTGGTCTCTTGCATAAATTTCAATGGAGAACCTTTCCTACCCAGTCATACCAGCATTTATATTTCTTCTCTACCAGTTTGCAGCATTTGCTTATTATGTAGTTGACAGTTTTATTTTTCACTCCACAAAACCTACTCTTGCTATTCTTCAGTGACTTATCTATTTTTACCTTTTTAGTTAGTTCTTATGGCATCATATTGTGTCATTATTAATGGAGATTTGGTTTCTCATTTTAGGTTTCCTTTCTTCTTCTTATTATTATCATTATTATTATTATGTTTCATTTAAAGCTTCTTACATTGTAATTTGATTTGTTCAGGTCTTTAATAACTATCATCTCAAGTTCAACCATTTTAAAAGCCTCTAGTTACACAATGTATTCTTTGAGTTTCTCAATTATTTTTGACTTGCTTTCTTCCTTCCTGGCTTCCTTCCTGTAGCATTCAGGAGAACAGTAAGTCACGACAGTTGCTCGTGGAAAAGCTGAGACTATATCATTAAAAAAATAATAATGAAAGTTACAATCACACACACACACACACACACACACACACACACACACACACACACACACACACACACACACACTGAGGCTTGCATAAACATACATGGTGTTCAAAAAGTATTGAGACTGCAGTCCAAAAAGAATTGACATTAGCCTGGAAGTCATCACTTGATTCTATCAGCAACTCATTTATGAAAGTGTCTTAATTTGAATTTAAAAGTTTACTTTAAAAAAGGTTAAAGCCAAAAGCTTGATTCTTTTGATCACACTTTATATGTATGTATGTGTGTGTATACATACATACATACATACATACATATATATATATATATATATATATATATATATATATATATATATTACATTACATGGTTGTTCATACTCTATATATATTACATTACATGGTAGTTCATACTCTACACTACAGATGACACTACGATGTAATATATTGTATATTACATGGTAGTGTCATCTGTAGTGTCAAGTATAAAGTACCATGTAATGTAATATATATATATATATATATATATAGAGTATGAACTATCATGTAATGTAATATATATATATATATATATATATATATTTATATATATTACATTACATGGTTGTTCATACTCTACACAACAGATGACACTACCATGTAATATACAATATAGAATATATATATATATATATATATATATATATATATACACACACACGTACATATATATATGTGCATACATAAATAATATATACATATGTTTATATGCATACTAACATGTGTGCCCTAGCAAGCCCCACCCCTATATATATACATGCATACAGAAAAAGTCATTGATTGGTTGGCCATAGGTAAATCCTTATGTAGATATACATTTGTTTGTGTAAACAATAAATATATAGGGTGTCCTCATAGCATAATGGTTAAAGTGCTGGAATGCAGCCTCAAAGTGAGCAAGTTTGAACTCCAGTCATGCTATTCCGTTAACTTTTGGATTAATACCTTTGGGAAAGGTATAAACTCCATTATCCCAACAGCTATATGTCAAATAGTATCACTACTGTTCTTTCAGCATTAAATAACCCACAAAGGTTGACATGCCATTTCACACACACACACACACACACACACACACACACACACACACACACACATATATATATATATATATATATATATATATATATATATATAGATATAGTACTAATGAAAATATATATATAGTGCTAATGAAAATATCAGTGTTGACACATATAGAGCCATATAAAGACATAAAACCCAAGCAGGCATGGACACATACATACACAAATACACACACACACATACATATACACATACATACACACACACACACACATACACATATGGACGTGAGATGAAAGAAGTTTTTAGCAGATTTTTTGGCACAAGTTTTGAATCTTTCATCTGATGATGTCTGTGTTGCTAAGGGCTAGTCTCATCTTCATTTTCAAATCTATAGATTTATGATATAAAATCAAAGATTTTAGATATTTTTTCATCAAAAGACGAAACAAAAAATTTCTGACAAATTCTTACAAATTTTTTTTAATGTGAGAATCTTTTAATTTCTGCCATCTTTTATTGCTTCGGTGTGGTTGTTCAACTGTTTAGATTCCATATTTCGTAAGCTATTCCCACATTATAATAATGAGACAACTGGCTTTTACAATGGATACCAAAAAGTTTCATGGGTCATCAGCTACATTATCAAATTTCTTACTGTCTGTATATATATATATATATATATATATATATATATATATATATATATATATATATATATATATATATATATATATATACAACCCAGCAAAAATACCACAATATAAAGCAAAGTTGTTGACTGTAGTCAAGAGTGACCAGAAGGCTCCCTTTTTAATAGCTACTACACTGAGGTGTAGGGGAGGGTGCTACTCTTTTTCCTGGATTGCTCCACTTTACCCTTGATATGTACTTTATATTGCTGAGTGTTAAGCAAGGAGGTATCAAGTACCATTTTCAAGGAAGTAATGGCAATGAAAGGTTACTCTACTCTCCCCAGAACATTAGAATTGGAGCCTCATCACCAAATACCTTTTAGTATCATACTCAGAACACTCTTTGAAACGGGGGTGTTACCCCTCCAAGGGATGCAATCAGTGTACTCTAGGCCCAGAATGGGTACGGAATGATCAAGTCCAGAAAAGTTAAACCTGTGAAAATTGAAGTTTGAATGTATTCAAAAAACTGAATGGAGAGGGAGTCTCTGTGGTGTAATGGCTAACATACTGGACTGCAGCCTTGAAGTAACACAGTTCAAACTCCAATCAGGCTATCATGTTCACTTTCTTACGAATACCCTTGGGAAAGGTATGAACCCCCTTATCCATCCCCAGCTATCTGTTAAATAGTACCACTACTGTTCTTCAACATGGATGACTTTGGCATTAAATAACCCAGGAAGGTTGATATGTCATTAAACAAAAGAACCAAAACTGAACAGATTCCTCCTCCTCATCATCATCTAGGCATGTTGACAGCAAGGATTCTGTTGTTATTTCTTACTCTTTTTTCTACCCTGTCATTTAGCAGACAATGCAAAATATTTCTGGTAAAATCAGTCTCTCCTCTTTCTCTCTCTTTTCTTTTCTTCTCTTCTTTTCTTTTCTCCTTTGCATTACCATACAAGGATATAACAAAACCAAACAATACATGATCATAGAAAAGGGGAATATTGACAATTATTTTGTTTATTTGTATGTATAGCTATTATACATTTCTATCTTCAAGGATGGCTTTGGTATTAAATAACCCATGAAGTTGGTATACCAATTAAACAAAGGAACCACAACTCACCAAACCAAACCAAACCATCATGAATATTTATGTTAAATATTCCCAATTAAAAAAGCATAAAATATGTAATAGTATGTAACTTATCCTCTCAAGTAGAAAGTACTCATCAATATCTATAAGTGTACAATACGAAAATATTTATATAGATTGATTATGAATATAAAATGTATAACACATAATATATATTAGATATGAAATGTATAATATATATTCATTTCTTTTATCAGATGTTTGTTGTTTTTGTTTGTTTGTTGTTTTTAATGGCATATCAACCTTCTTGGGTTATTTAATGCTGAATCTATCCTTCGAGAAGAACAGTCGTGGTACTATTTAAGCCATAGCTGGGAGGATAAAGGGGTTCATACTTTTCCCATGGGTATTTGTCTGAAACTGAATGTAATAGTGCAACTGGAGTCTGAACTTGCTTATTCCAATACTGCAGTTAGGTGCTTTAATCATTACACCACGATGACACCCCTTTTTTTTATCAGAGAGATCAGATTTATGTATAACATTCTCTTATTAACTCAACCAGCAAGGACTTACATATATCAACTCTGTGTGGACACTGGATGCAGTCTAAAAGACCTGCCAAGAGCAATAGATGTTAGAGGTGGATGGCGAAAGAGAAAGAGAATAAGGGAACATGGTGTCATCAGCACAACTTGATGGTTTTGATGATGATGATATATTCAATATAAATATATGGCGTTTTGGCCCTGATACTTCGCCTGATCCCGGTGTCATCAGGGGTGTTCTCGTGGTGTAATGGTTAAAGCGTTGGACTGTGGAATTGTAGTAAGTGAGTTCAAACTCCAGTCATGCTATTATGTTCAGTTTCGGACAAATACCCATGGGAAAGGTATGAACACCCCTTATCCCCCCAGCTATGGATTAAACAGCATCATTCTTCTAGAAGGATGGCTTTGGTATTAAATAGCCCACGAAGTTTGATATGCCATCAAAAAAGAAACCAAACCAAACTAAACATGGTGTCATCACCTGATGAGGTTTTTGCTGGCTGCACAGTTGTTTCTTTTTTTCAACATGTGTACATAATAGAATGAATATAAAATGTATGATAGATAAGAAATATATGATATATAATATATGATAATTATAAAATATGTAATATATAATAGATTCAAGATATATAATATATAATAAATATAAGATACATAGTCTTCCAAATATAAAACCTTCATAGATACTGATAAACAACTCTCATTTACATTGTATTACCCCACCTCCACCAATTTTACTTTGAGTTTTAAGTTTTTCATTATCCTTTATATATAAGAAAATAAAAAAGAACTCTAGCATCCATTTTCATACAAAACCCCATTCTGGTAGATTTAGTCATTAATATCTCTTCATATTTAATAGCAGAGACTTGTACTATCTTCTCAAAATTACTCTTAGCCAACAGTAATTAATGAAGATCTAGAAAACTACTTGTTAATTTTCCTAGCCATTCATCTTCAAATGTGTGTGCATATATATATATATATATATATATATATATATATATATATATATATATATATAAGGCAGGCGTGTAAGTGTGCAGATTCAGAAGCGAACATTGTGTGGCATAATGTGTGAACTGCTCTTACTTTAGCGTCGACATGAAGCAAAAACTGCAGACGTTAGTCAGTATTGATTTCCTATAGAGCAATTATATAAATATGGCTATACTCTATGAAATGTGAGGTCAACATCTCTTGGACTGTTGCAGTAGATGGGAATGTGCGACTTTTCTTTTTCTTTGAATTTTTTGTTTTATTTTACTTCTTTTTTTTTTTTTTTGATGGTTTAAATTGAACAAGATTATTCTGAATTTTTGAGCGTTTTGTAAAAACGAAGCCAGAAATACAATTTAATTGATACTTTATTAACGTGATAGACACTAATGAAAGTAATGGAAAAGCTATTGCTAGACTGATAACAAAGAAATTAGGGTCATCAAGATTTTTTTTGCTTTTAAGTGATTTAAAAAAAATGTTGCGATGAAGAAAAGGAAGAAAAATGAAAGACAGAAGAAAATCAAGACAATGGAAAAGAAGGAGAAGTAAGAAAGAAGGAAAATAAGAAGAATAGATAGAAAGGTAAAATGAAATTATGTGCAAAAGAAAGAAAGAAAGAAAGAAAACTGAAAGAAAGAGAAAGAAAGAAGATGATTATGAAAAAGTGCATTTAAATGTAAAATGAGAAGAATTCAATGTGAAAAAAAAGAAAGAAAAAAGAAAGAAAATGAGACATAGAGGAAAAAAAAACAAGAAAAAATGTGCCAATAAATAGAAAGAGTCTTTGAGAATTAAATTTAAAACAATAAGAAAGAAAGAAAGAAAGAACAAGAGAAAAGGTGAAGAAACAAAAGAATAAAAGAACGGGAAAAAGTTAAGAAAACCAGAATAAAAATGAATTAAAGAATGAAGAAAAAAATATTGCTATTTAAAAGTGTTTAAAAATTCTAAAGAAATTATCTTTAAAAGTTTGAAGTTTTTCCAACAGAATAATACCAAAATGTTCTCTTGAAAGCAATTATATGGTTTTGGGCGTCTGAGGTTATGATGTCAGATAATACATTGGCTGTAAAAGGAAAACAAAATACAAATAATTATCATTATAATATCAGTGAATTTTTCAGTCAACAAGATTATCCATTTATCACCTCTTACAAAGGAATTATCAAGATATATTCTTGCCTGTATCTTAATTAAGAAGAGGTGGGAAAGTATTATTTAAATATTTTTAAACAGAGTTTTCCTTCTTCTAGGTTGGTTGCCATGCCAAGTTTAAAGAACCCAGTCTGCTCTTCTATTTACCCATAGCTGGTGGGAGAATAGTTGGAGAATACCAAGTGCTATTTGAAAATACAAACAGCTTTATCCAGGATAGATGAAGGAATAAGGAAAAAGTGAGTAATCCTTTTATTTTTGTATATATATATATATATATATATATATATATATATATATATATATATATTGATAGATAGATTGAGTGATAGATTGGTATATATATAAAAATAGATATTATCTACTTACATCCTTTAGAGAATGTAATATTGACAGTTGTGATTAACATGTTTGCATTTTAATATATATATATATATATATATATATATATATATATATATATATATATATATATATATAAAATGTATACAAATTAAAAACAATTATCAGTTTTATGCACAGACACACATACACACACACACATACCATGTGTGTGAAATAGAAAAACTTTTATTATTGCCTGATGATTGTGAAAATGTGAAACTGACAGTTGCAATTAACATATTTATATTTCAATATTTGATATACAAATAGCTGAATCTTAAATATACTGGCAGAAAATACTTCAGGCAACAATAAATTGTTCTAAATACATTCTAAAATTTTCAACTATATATATACATATAAGTAAAAAGTAAAGTTGGCAACTGGAGTCAAGAACTACTTGAAGGCTCCCTTTTCAATAGCTACTACACTGAGGTGTAGGGGAGGGTGCTACTCCTTTCCATGGATTGCTCCACTCTATCCTTGATACGAACCTTATATTGCTGAGTGTTAAGCAAGGTGGTATCAAGTAACATTTTTAAAGTCTTTGGTATAACGTGACCTGGGATTGGTGAACACTCTACCCATTTGACCAATATATATATATATATATATATATATATATATATATATATATATATATATTGATGTAAATGAAATATATGAACATGTACACATTTTATTCTTTCCTTATATATTCTTGTAATTTATTGCTAATATATGCTATTACAAGGGAATGTAGTTATATATGCGACTAGGTTTAGTACTCAAAATAAGTCTATACACATACACTCATAAACGAACTTGCATGTATCTACACATATATACTTTCGTGGCATGTGTGTGTGTGTGTGTGTGTGTGAGTGTGTGTGTGTGTGTTTGATAATCTTTTGTTCTGGTTAAGTTAAGACCAAATTCTCCTCTGAAGGAAAGTGACCAGCAGAGCTCACAATGAACACCTAAAAGTCAGAGGTTGGTTTTTTGCAGAAATAATTCCCAGCTGATAGTATACAATGATCTTTGGCAAATCCTGCCACATCAAACCAAATTTATTGTAAAGAAGACTAAAGCAAATATTCCTCTCAAACAATGGGGATAAAAACTGGAGAGAAATAAATTGTATATTTTTGGGTTTAGGTTTGACCAAAGCTTAAATGTATCACTGAACAATTTAATTTTTTTCCCTCCAATAATGGCAGAACTCATTGATTTTTATGATAATTCAGGCAATGAGCAAATGTAGCCAATTCTTGAAACTTGAGTTATATCTCCTGTTTGATTTAGTGCTGAATCTTTTGAGCTCAGACCTTTGTAATTGAATATAAAACCTTTAAATTTCTTTCTTTACATGTCCCTATTAGCCTTCAGCATTTCATACTTAGAGAACATGTCCCTATTAGCCTTCAGCATTTCATACTTAGAGAACTAATGCTGATTTTTCTCTTTGTTTTTCCTTGTTATTTGAGAACTTCACTGCAAACTTTGAAGTATTTGGTTCAATGTCTAGATGTGAGGTTCAATAAAAAGTAGTGGGTATCTCTGGATATGAGCTTCAACAGAAATCAGGAAGTACTTGGTTTAATGTCTGAATGAGAGCTTCCATAAAGAGCAAAAAGTGTTTGGTTCAATGTCATGATCTGAGCTTTAAAAAATTAGGAAGTGTTTGATTTAATGTCTGGATGTGCACTTCATTAAGAACTATGATATATGAAGTGTTTGGTTCTATGCAAACTTCATAAGAAACCATAAATTGTTTCCTTTGATGTCTGACCATAAACTTCATAAAAAATATGAAATAGGAAATGCTGAGTTCTATGACTGATTTTTAATGTCATGAGCAACCATAAAGTGTTTGGGTCAATATTTGGATGTGAACTTCAGTGAAAAACATGAAGTTTGTCTGTGGATAACATTAGAAAGTATAAAGTATTAAGTGTTTGGTTTTATGTCTGCATGTGAACTTTATTAGAAACGATGAGTTCAATATTTGGATGTAAGTTGGTGAGATATCTTGATTCACCAAAGTGGTTTTAATAATACAATTATACTCGTGCATCAGACAGTAGATTGTTCTCATTGGTATTATCAACAAACCTTTATCGAATTTGTGGAAGTGTGGATTTGTATTATGGTTACCAGCAGGGACATACTGACAGTGATCTGACTCCCAGGGCAAAAAGGGTTATTACCCTTAACCCATTCCAACCTATCATCTCCTTTGCTATCTAGATATGTTCAATCTTAAGTAGATATTTCTTTCTAAAGCTTTACATCTAATGAAATGAAAAAAAAAAAAAGAAATAGAAGAATCTATTGGGGTGTTTATTTCTAGTAGTGTGAAATACCACAATGGACTTATCTATTAGACAATATTGATAAAACTGCTGGATTTGGTGTTCTGGGTATGACATTAAACCAACTGATGGTGAGGCTCCAGTCTTGGAGTCTTCATTACCTGTCTTCATTACCATTATTTTCAGGTCCTCTCTGACCCAGGGGAGTAGTACCTGTTAGGGTCCCATCTATGGGCTAAAAAGAACTTTTCAGTCTTTTACTCTATAAATATTAAATAGAGTTATTAGTGTTAGATGGCAATACTTGAAATGATTTAACTGTGTGTAAACAATAAATATCAATACTTAAAACCATTTAACTCTGTGCAACAAATTAGCTCTAACTTGTTATCTACAAAGTATTCACTTAAAAATCATATATAACATATATATGTATAACCAGGGTTTGGCATTAAATAACCATCAAGGTTTGATATGCCATAAAATCAAATAAATTAATCTAACGATCCATTGTAGTGTCCAAACATTTAGCTATAATGCATTGATTTATTTAAGTCTGCTTTAAAAATGGGTTTTTTCTACTTGAATATCTTTCTGTTTGGGGCTCTTGTTCTGTCTGCCTGGTAAATTCATTCTGGTAAATTTGTTGTCTGTAAATTTATCATAATTAATTGTTTGTGTGGTAAACTCATCACTGGTAAATTCATCATGAGATAAATTCATCATCAGTAAATTTATTTTGCCATAAATTCATTGAGTGGTAGTTTCATCATTGGTAAATTCATCAAATGGTAAGTTCATCATTGGTAAATTCATCAAATGGTAAATTCATCATTGGTAAATTCATCAAATGGTAAGTTCATTATTGGTAAATTCATCAAATGGTAAATTCATCATTGGTAAATTCATCTTTTGGCAAATTCATCATCAGTAAATTTTATGCAAGTTAAATTGATTATTGATTAATTCATCACGTTGTAAATTCATTGAGTGGTAAAGTCATCATCAGAGCATTCATTGCATGGTAAATTATGTTAGTTGGTTTGTTGTTTGGGGTCTATGGCATATCAATCTTTGTAGGTTATTTAATGCTTAATCCATTTTTATACAAATAATCAGTTCTATTTCAAACAATTCAGTTTAGCATGAATACACAGTTTAATTGTTAAAAACATTTCTATTTCAAGCTATTCAGTTAAGTAAAATAGTTCTAATTCAGCTAATTCAGTTTAGTATAAGTACAGGTTTTGTTTACTCACAGTAAAATGTCAAAACAGTTCTATATTAAACAATTCAGTTGAGTGTAAATACAGTTTAATTGTCAAAAACATTTCTATTTCAAGCTATTCAGTTTAGTCAAACAGTTCTAATTCAAACAATTCAGTTTAGCATAAGTATGCAGTTAATTCTATTTAACCCATTGATTGAGCCTTATCAGGTGCTACAATTCCGGGCCAGAGTGGACGTGGGAGCAATGGCAATGAAGGGGTGCTCTGCATTCTCCAAAGCCCCAGCATTACTGGAACCTCACCATCAGATTGTTTAGTGTCATATCCAGGACACTTGTTAGCAGGGGGTCTTACCCCTCTATAGAGGTGCAGTCGGTGTATTCTACAGTCCCAGTCAACTGGGCAATGTGGTAAATTAATATTGGTAAGTTTATTGTATGGTAAATTCATTGTGTGGTAAATTTATCATGTGGTAAATTTATTGTTGATTAATTGATCTTTTAGTAAAATCATCATGGGTGAATTCATCTCGTGGCAAATTCATGGTATAGTTAATTCATTCAAAGTAAATTATTTGGGGCTAAATGCTGAATTTGCTTTTAAGATTTTAACAAAAAGAGTTAAAAGTTAAGGTTATAATGCTATAAAAATATGATCCCATGAATTTATCTGCAATGAATTTATCATGTGAAGAATTTACCATTGATAGATTTACGAGAAGCTGAAGTTACCAATGATGTATTTACTGCAATGAATTTCCCTAAAATCTTTAGTCTGCTCAGGTCCTCTCTGACCCAGAGTTGTAGTATCTGTTAGGATGAATAAAATTGGTGAATCAAATTTGTATTTTGGCTGAGGTTGCTTATATTCAATTTGCTCTCATTAATGTGGCCAGTGTTGTTCCATTGCAAGATAATTTGACAACTGTTTTCATAAGGCAGAAATTGAGGAATAGTTTTTATAAAGTTGAAGAAAATATTTAGTTTATATAAAGAATATTGTCTTCGATGAAAATTTTATGAAAATTAATGGAAGTCTCATTTTCCATCAAGGCAGTAAATTCATAAATTCAGTTTGCAAAATTTATCAATGAATATGAATTTAGAAAAAAAGGTATGTTAGATGATCACTTTTATTCTTGCTAGAATGTGTCATTTTTTTCTCAAACACAACAAAAATGGCACATTATAACAAGAATGTCACTTTATCACTAAATGTTCTGTGAGATTTAAAAACTGACATTAGAAAAAACTAATATTTTAAGATGTGTATTTGCATATGAGTGTATTTTTGTGATTGTATTTATGTGCATGTATTTATGTGTATGTTTGTATTTGCACGTTATGATTTTGTTTGTGCTTGAGTGTAGGGGCATTTAATGTACAAAAACACAGAATGATTGTTGAATCTAACCTTATATATATATATGTGTGTGTGTGTGTGTGTGTGTTCGTGTTTGCAAATTATATTTGGATGGGTTCTTAACCACATTACTATCAGCAAACGATGAGAATAGGCAAAAACATTTAGAGGAATAAAGAGACTAGTGGGAGGCACAATGAAGTCTAGATCTCTCAAACATCTCTGAGAAGACTCAAGGAATAATAATTCCCCAAATAACTTTATGATTTTATATAGATACTAATATAAAATTAACAATTTTATAAGGAAGCTTTTACACACACACACACACACACACACACACACACACACACACACACACACACACACACACACACACACACCTATAAGGTTAGATTCAACAATCATTCTGTGTTTTTGTACATAAACTAACATTTTGTAATCTTTAAAGTTTGCCAATGGCCCGGAAGACAGGGGTTCAATCACAGGTTGAGTCATACCAAAGACTCAAAAAATGGTACTTGATATCTCCTTGCTTAACCCACAGCATTATAAGGTACATATCAAGGGTAAAGTGGAGCAATCCAAGGAAAGGAGTAGTGCCCTCCCCCTACACCTTGTAGTATCTATTGAAAAGGGAACCTTAAAGTCACCCTTGACTACGGTCGCCAACTTTACTTATATATATATATATATATATATATATATATATATATATATATATATAAAATTTACATAATTCCTAAACTAATGACAACTTTAACTTTGAAGATTACAAAATGTTAATGTACAAAAGCATGGAATAATTGTTGAATCTAACATTATTTCTAATTACAATATCATTGACAAAAGACTTAGTTTTTTTGACTTATCTCCTTATTTAGTCAAATAATTGCTAAAAAGTCACAAGATCCCTTCTTTGAATAGTTTTCATTAAGTCTTTTTCATTTATGTATACTTTTAATGTTTTTCAATAATATGTCTAGTAATAATTCTCCCTAAATTATAAACAGCTACTTAAGGAGGAAAAAAAATGAAGAAGAGAAGAAAAAGAGAAGAAAGGAATAGAGCAAAGGAAGACCTGAAAAAGGCATTAAAATTCTTTTTCCTATAAAATAGATTTCAAACGCTAATTACATCATGCAGTTTTGTGACAGAATGCTGATCACCATAATAGAACGCTAAGAGCTTTCTCATTTTGTCATTTCATTTTAGAACTGAATATAATTCAGAAGATACATCACATATTAACCTTGCCCTGATGATGGCTTAATATAACATAGGTAAATAATTCAATTATAAATAAAATCATACTGTATGACTCCTTTTTTTCATAATTGAATTATTTACACACACACACACACACACACACACACACACACACACACACACACACACATACACACACATAATGCAATAAAAACTAGATTAACCTCTGTTGGATTAGAATTTTAATATTTTTTCTTTTTTTTTATTTATGAAAATTGATGTATAATTCCTTAAATGTTTAAATTAAGATAAACTTTCTTTCCCCAGAATAGCTGTAACCCTCCATGGTTCACCATCTGAGGAAGCAATCTGTGTAAACAGATTGTTGGAATAAATCTATGATGGATTAACAGCTGTTGAGTTTTACTTGATATTAATGATATAAAATAGTGCTGTATGTAATATATTTTTTATTTATTGACAGCCTTTCATTGAATACTTGATTATGGGATTGTTCTTTACAAGTCTATTTTTGGACTTAATTTATATCAAGAAGTATATATATATATATATATATATATGGTGGCTGTGGTGTTATGTTATTGGGCTGATGTAATACAAAGAAACAGTCTGTCTGTGGATGACAATATATATATATATATATATATATATATTAAACTTGTTTTTATCTATTTTTTAAAAGTTTACAACATTCGTCAAATAACATTACAACTTTTATATCGGACTTTATATGTGTTTGTTCTAAATACTGGGTAAATTTTGTGTTTTAAGGTTTAAGGAAAACAATATAAATTCTTATTTCTAGTTTGTATAAACTCATAAAAAGTTGAACCAAGGCTAAATTTTGGTTAAATTTAGCTGCTTCAAATTCAAAAAGTCAGTGTATATATTTTTTGAATTTCATATTGAAATATGTATCGTCTCCTAATGAAGTTCTGTACACTGTGCAAGAAATTTTGATTATGTCCATATGAGTGTGCACCTGAATACATGCATGTGCATGTATATATATACAGTAGTGTCCAAAACTAAGGGAAAAAATTTTAAAACCTAATATTTGTTAGAAATAACAACTGTGAAAAGCTGACATTTTGACAACTAGTAGTCATTATCATCCATAATAACATACTAAAATTTGAATCATTTGCAAAGGATAGAAAAAGAATTATAACAATTATTTATTTATTTTCAAATTAGGAACGTCCAAAAGTAAGGGACAAAATTGAGAAAAACAATGTAAACAGCCAAAAACAATAAAAATACATGTACAATCAATATTTAGTAAATGAGCCCTTACTCTCAATGACAGCTGCACATCTTCGACTACAAGAACGAATCAGTTCTTGACAATCCTTGATACTAATTTCAGACCATTCTTCTTGAAGCTTCACCCACAAATCCTTCGTGTTAGTGGGATTTCTTTCCATAACTTTTACTCCTAAGGTCTTCCAAGGATTTTCTATTGGATTTAAGTCAGGACTTTGCGGTGGCCAATTCATAATTTCAAAATCTTGCTAACTCATTACCACATTTGCCTTGTGACATAGGGCATTATCTTGCATAAAGGTAACCCTATCGAAACCTGAATTCTGTATGATTGATACAACATGATCTTGAACAATGTTTTTATAGATCTGCGTGTTTACATGAGTTTGTAACCAGACAAGAGGCGTTGTACCTTGGCTAGAAAACATTCCAAATACCATGACACTTCCGCCCCCAAACTTGACAGTTTTCTTAGTACACTTTGCACTTAATCTTTCACCAATATGTCTCTTTACATTGTTTTTTTCCATCATTTCCAAATAAATTAAACTTGCTTTCATCACTGAAAAATACTTTTGCCCAATTTTCATATGTCCAAATTACATACCTGTTTGCAAACTCTAATCTCTTCTTCTTATTCTTTGAACTAACAAGTGGTTTCTTCATTAGGGTTCGATTAAATAGCCCTATTTCTTGCAGTCGTCTAGAAACAGTCTGTCTTGACACATTGACACATGGGGTACTATTCAGAACCCTATTAATTTCTGTGCAAGACTTAAAATGGTCCTTTAATGACATACGCTGCATTATTCGATCTTCTCTTGCCGAAGTTTTGTGGGGTCTGCCGGTTTTAAAAGCACTAACTATTTTGCCAGTATCATTGTAGGATTTAACAACCCTGCCTACAACACTCTTGGGACGTTTCACTTTCTCTGAAATCTCTCTAATGGTGTGCTTTTCCTTGTGTAGCTTCACAATAGCTTGTCTCACAGAGTAATCAAGTTTTTGGCGTTTCACCATGGTGCCAGCTAATGCAATGTTTACAAATGACTAAGTAAGACTTATTCTTTAGAGGAAATCAAAAAATTTGAATATAGCATACTGTTTACATCGTTTTTCTCAATTTTGTCCCTTACTTTTGGACAATCCTATTTTGAAAATAAATAAATAATTGTTATAATTCTTTTTCTATCCTTTGCAAATGATTCAAATTTTAGTATATTATTATGGATGATAACGACTACCAGTTATCAAAATGTCAGCTTTTCACAGTTGTTATTTCTAACAAATATTAGGTTTTAAAATTTTTTCCCTTAGTTTTGGACGCTACTGTATATATATATATATATACATATATATACATGCATATGTGTGTAGCGGAATGCATTCATGTGTAGGTGTGTATATATATATATATATATATGTGTGTGTGTGTGTGTGTGTGTGTATGTATATATATATATATGTATGCGTGTGTTTTATGTGTGTGTGTGTGTGCATTAAATAGATATTTATTTATATGTAAGTATATACTTATGTACATCTATATGAGTCCATAACTGACAATACGATTTTTCTAAGATATCTATCAGCTAGAAAAAAATGCCTTTTATCCCATTGATTAAGTTCTAACAAATATATATAAATACTGATATTACTAATGTATACTGTCCACAGGAAACTAAGGGAGGTAATTGCTTATATCATTAGCTTTGTCACCAGTTTTTTTCCATATTATTTTTAAATTTCCAGAAATGTCAAATAATTTGTCAGTTCTCAGGAAAAATGTCAACGGAAATGAAATATGAAGGGAGATTTCCAGTATAAAAATCAGAGAAACTGAATCAATATGGTTCTTTTAGAAAATGTCTTGTTACCTTGAGTTTTTTTTATTCATCTTAAGGGAGAATGTACCTATTGTCTCATGTATTTAATTAATTTTCCTTTTTTTTCTATTTTATTTTATTTCATTTTTGGAGGTGGGCAGGGTGCCTAAAGCAGAAGAAGACTTAAATTTACTTTTCTATTTTCTCCTTACTGGGGACAGATTTGCTTCTAGAATTTTCTAAAACAGTTATCTGGATCTTTCTTTCTGATTTTTTTTTACATTATAGTTCTCCTTTTATAGTCTTTTCCTCTTCCTTTATCCTGCTTTTTTTTCTGTCGTGTAATCTTTTTAAATCATTAGTCTGATTTTTACTACATCACTTTCTGTTTCATTTTGAAAAAAAAAAATTATTTGTATCTCCTTTTTTTAAAAATATGCTTTTATTGTCCTTAAAAAACACACTGATATTATCAGATCTTTTTATTCAATTAGGATTTTTATACACCAAAGTACTATCTAAAAGAGATAATGTTTTGACTAAACTTGTTCATTCTTTTTGTTCATGTTCCTTGCAATGTTACATACATAGAGAGAGAGATTTAGAGGGTTTGCGAGACGGGAGGTAAGTGGCCATACAACTGCAGTTTTGAGGGCCATCCAAGTAAGACATACATGATATATGAGGCTAAGCTGGAGAAGTAAAGACAAACTCATTCACGATGTTCTCTTATAGAGTCCTGAACATGGACACACCAGTATTGGCTGACCATCAAGAACTTACATACATCAGCTCTGTGCAGACACTGGATGCAATCTAAAAGACCTACCAAGGACAATGGATAATAGGGATGTATGGCAAGAGAGAGTTAGGTCGCTGCATGCCATCTGCATGACTTAAAGATGATGATGATGATGAAGATGATGATTATATATATATATGTGTGTATATATATATATATGTGTGTGTGTGTGTGTGTGTGAGTGTGTTAGCAAATTGAAGTTATTTCTTTATTTACGTTGTGATCTGATTTTTATGTAAGGAGAGTCTTGATTCCTGGAAATCTTGAGGACGGAATACCTAACCCTTTCTTTCTTTTCCAATATTAATTTAATTTTCATTATAAGCATAATTTATGCATATATTAGCATTTTTGCTTCTGTATGAATTCAGCATGACGACATTAGCTTTGTTGGTGAATTGAGGATGTAACAGCATTGGACAGCTGGAAGGAAAGATTAAATGAAAAAGAGAGGAAAATGATGAAGTAACTCATTGAAGAAAGAACATCACTTCTCTCTCACTTTGAGTAAAAAAAACAAAAAACATGAAAGATGAAGAGAGAGATACAGAGAGATATTAAGTTGTGTAGGTTTGGTTTGGTTTCTTTGTTTAATGGTATATCGACCTTCATGGGTTATTTAACGCCAAAGTCACCCTTGTTAAAAAACAGTAATGGTACTACTTAATACATAATTAAGGGAATAAGGGGATTCATGCCTTCACAAAGGATCTTAGACTGAAAGTGAATGTAATAGTGAGTATTGGAGTTCAAACTCACTATGATATCACAGCCCAGTATTTTTTCTATGATTGATAACTGTCTTCATTATGTTCCACAGTCTTTTCAGATATTAATCAAGTTTTTTGCTTTCCTTTCATTTCCTTCAGTGGTTTGGCGGAACAGCAAAATCCACAAGCTGTCAATTTCTTTTCTTCTTGTTAAATATATCAAGGTCTGATCTTCTGTTCTGGTTTTAGTTGATCTGTTTTTATCTCAAAAAGCCCTGGGTAATTTTATTTGTTTCATTTTTCTGGGCAAGTTCTAGTTTGTACATATGCCATTGGTCTGTATGTTCAGAATTCAATTACTTGCACTGTTCCCAGTGGATCACCTTTCCCACCCAGTTATGTCTGCTTTTTTTACTCCTTCTGGGCCAGTTTACTGCATTCACATTATGTGGTTTCATCTCTCTCTAGAGATTGCCAATGCTTGCCATTCTCCTGGTCTTTATGTATCATCTTCATTATTGTTATAATCCCTTTTACACTTCAAAAAATCTTTGTGTACAAGAAGAGAAAATCCTAAATATTCTAGCATAGGTAACAAAATAAGCTATGAAGTAAAAAAAGAATAAAATATTGCCATGAAGAAAGAGAGAGATAAAGGGAGAGAGAAAGAGAAGAAGAGTGAGAATAAAATTATAAATAAAAGATGGAGAAACTGATACAAATAGAGAGAGAGAGAGAGAGAGAGAGAGAGAGAGAGAGAGAGAGAGAGAGAGAGAGAGAGAGAGAGTTATAACGGGATTATGAAGAAAAAAGATGGAGAAACCGAGAAACTGACACAAGTAGAATGAGAGAGAGAAACTGAGAGAGATGAAATGTGAAAAGGAGAAAAATCTGTAGAATATGGAGTAGTCAGGGAAATGTGTGTCGATATTCACATCTGAAAGACAAGCTGCCAGATTGACTATGGCTTGGTGTTTGATATACAAAGTAGATTTCCTAAAGTGTATCACTAGAATATTTCCAGTCTTCTTCCTTTCAATGCTACTTGGTGTTTTTAAGATTTTTAGCCAATCTTTGCATTGTTCTCCACTAAGGAAAATGATACTCAGCTAAGCTTAAAAGACAAAATACCAGGAAATATAGAAAGATTTTGAATCAAAGCGGTAAAATTACTAGGAAGGAAAGATAATGTGGTGAGGAGACAAGAAGAAAAATATTATGCTTGTACATATATATATATATATATATATACATCTATCAGGAAGGTCTAGGTTTGCATAAAACATCTTCTTTTTCATTTTTAGAAAGAATTCTTTTGATTACAACTGATTAAGTGCCAAAGAATCCAATTAAAAAAATGGGGGGTAATTATTTTAGAACTTATGAGGTGGGGTTGAATATGCCATGTACATGTCTTGTAGAATGAACCCCCAGCTGGTGCTTATTAAAGATATCAAGTCTATCTACATGTGTGAGCAGTTGACCAGTATTTATAGGTAAAATTTAAAATCAAATGACAATATTTGACTGACCAATAAGTGGAAATATAAATGACAGAATTTTTATTTGGAAAAAAATTAATTGCTAATAAGAAAATATGTCATTGTGGCAAGTGAATGGACTTACAAAGCTCTTCATTTGCAAAGGATGGAGTGCACTTTTGAGTTAGGGTTAGCTCTAAAAAGACCTAATGATCATGCTGAACCTGCTGGGGACAAAAGTTAGGCTAACGTCTGACTAGAACTCTGGGCAGGCAAAGGGTTGCATGGGTGCGGCTGTTTTAATCTTCCAATGATTGCTGATCAGGTTGTGCTATTAGTCGATAAATACCAGTGATATAGACTTAATATTTTTTATAAGGACTGATTGGGGCTCATTTTACAAGACATTTTCATGGCAAATTGAACCTCTCCTGGTAAGCCCCCCCATTTTTTAAAATCAGTTTCTTTATTCCATAATTGATAAATAAATTTTTCTAGATAAATGAAAAAAAATTTTTCACCATAGGGTCACAACCTTAGACCTTTATCATATATATATATATATATATATATATATATATATATATATATATATATACATGGGTGAGTCAGAAAGTAATGCCTTTTTATTTAGTAAAGAAATAATTACCAACACAGGAACATGTATCATACATCAAAATGAAGCTGGTCCTCTGTGTATCCCATCCCTACTTCTCAACATAGTCACTTTTTCTCTCAATTGCAATGTTCCACTTTTGAATGCTTCGTAAAATTCTCTTGTCTGTTCTCTGAGCCACTTCATCACTGCAGTTTTTACTTTCTCGTCACTGGCATAATGTTGCCTCTTAAACTCTCTTTCATGGGGCTAAAGAGAGGATAACCTGAAGGTACTAAATCTGGTGAGTAAGGAGAATGCAGTAAAGTTGTCCACCCAAATAAAGTGATTATTTTCTTTGTCCTGATAATTATGCGTGATCAAGCAGTGTGTGGTCGAGGACATTATGGGTTGGCAATAGTACATTTTTTTAGGAACCCTCTTTCTGTTGAATTGAGTAAGTCAGTGTATTGTTGAGTCAAATAGCACAATGGCAGACTAGCCAATTACCATTCACTTGGTATGTAAGGCAATCAGTATTCATGGTACTCAGGAATATCCTATTCCTGCATCTGGGTGATCCCATTCCTCGAGTTCTCTTTGGCTGCAGGTCAATGTAGATATGGTGATAGACAAATGTTCACCATTTTGCATTATGCATGCCATGATTGTGCCTAGTTATGTCTTGTCCCCTTGTTTGCCAATTGGATGCTCATGGGAATCCTAATGTGATGGTGAGTACCTTATTGCTTTTACTATATCAGAGTGGTAACTTCTACACTTTTAAGACTTCTAACTTATTATAGTACATTACTTTTCAGATAAATAATGTCAGACATCCGGTTGACTTAATAATTAAAAAGGCATGCTGTAATCATTACCTTAAAAGTGTAGCATAGTGATACAGAGATAGCCAGCTTCCAGAAAGTTACTTGATCCTTCATTGTTAAAGTTTTAAAGGAGCTAGTAAACTGAAGGAATGATAGATGGTTAAGCAGAAACCCAAATTAGGTTCCAACAGTCAAGCCAACTAAGTTCTTAGCAATTGTGATAGTTCTGGGAGTTGTCAGTAACAAGGGAGAAGTTATTCTTCCTTCTTTGTAATTTAGCTTGAGAGTCAATACTGCAGTCCATATGAAGGTGTTGGAGAAAGTTTTGAGGTCCTTGATAGACAGAGTTTGCAGCAGAAGACTGTACATCTTTCAACAAGATTCTGTGCCATTTCATAAGGCTTGGACAACACAAGTGTGGATGCATACTAATCTCCATTATTATGTCTTACTAGATACATTGCTTCCCTGCTCACCAGACCTCAATCCATGGGACTATTATGTATGGGGCAGAGTCAACTGAGAGATCACTCAACACCCTCATAATGCCATAAAATCTAAGTCTGCCATCATTAGCTCTATGTCTAAAATTGATAACCATCAATTAATTGAGTCATGTCAATTCTTCTGACCTTATATTGAAGCAGCCAATAATGTTTACAGTTGATTCATTGAATAAATGTGATAAAAAGATTCACAAGATTGTATCTACTGTTTTTAAATAAAGTTTTTTTTTACTATGCCATGTATCTTTTTCTAAATTCATATAAATAATTTTCCCAGTTGGTTGGGGCTGTAGAATACACTGACTGCTTCTATGCAGAGAGTAAGACCCCACCCCCAACAAGTGTCCTGGATATGAGGCTCCATATGGTGAGGCTCCAGTAATGTTAGAGCTTTGGGGAATGCGGAGTACCCCTTTATTGCCATTGCTCCTAGGTTTACTTGGGCTCGGAGTGGTAGCATATGATAGGGTCCTATCTATGGGTCAAACAGAACTGTTTGGCATTTTAACTGAATGCAAACAAATGACTTATGCAAAATTGAATTGTTTGAAATAGAACTGTTTGATCATTTAACTGTTTGTAAACAAATGACTGATGTTTAATTTAATTATTAGTTATACATAGCAATACTTGCAAGCATTTAACTGTGTGCAAAAGAATGAGCTTAGGCTTGTTTAAAAACATCATCAATAAAATTTGTTTATAAATTATATATTTCATATGTATAAAGAGGATTTGGCATTGAATAACCTACCATGGTTGATATGTTATAAAACCAAACCAAACCAAACCAAACCATACATTTAAAAAATTCCATTAGATAGGAATACTTGATATCATATAAATGTGTGTAAGCTATTTGTATTAACAAAAGTTATTTGAAGGTATAATTTTGTACTAAGGATTATAATTATTAGTTACTAGAAACTCTACAACTGCTTGCAAATTATTGGTGTAAGATAGAAATACTTGAAATAATACAACTGTGTGGAAATTATTTGCATTAGATATCATATAACTTTGAGTAAAAAAAATTTTTGTGGACAAATAAAAAAGTTCAATAAAAAAAAACGAATGCAATGAAACATTTAATATAAAGTTTTGATTACAATCAAGTATTTAAACATCAATTAAATTTGGGTATTAAATAACCCATAGGGGTGTTGGTATTTCATTAAAGAAATAAACAAACCAACAAACCAAAATAAATATCAAGGCTCCCATTTAATAAAGTTACGACTAAGCAAATATATATATATATATATATATATATATATATATATATGTACATATATATATATATATATATATATATATATATATATATATATATATATATATATGAAAGAAATACTAATAAAGAGTTAACAATAACTGACATTTTTTTGACTCAGAGAAATTGGAATAAAATTACAGTATATAAAATTGTTTCTTTTTTTTGGTCATAGAAGTTGTGTTAAAAAAAAATTGCTTTTCTCTTATGAATCATTAATGAGGAACTTTTTTTTTCTATTACTCCCAGTCTTTTTTTTTCTTAAATTATGGAAAATAATAGTTAGCATCAAGTTATTGATGTTTTTCTTCATTTATTAAAGAAATAAAAATAAATATCAGGAATAATCTGATGTCATTAATTATTCTCTAGAACTTTTTAAAAAAGATTTTAAAAAAATATGCATTAATTTAGAATTCAGAATATGCAAAGTTGAATTAAACATTAATTTAAAAAAGTAATCAAAGGGTCATGCAAAAGTATCAAAAGGTATATCTTAAGAAGTATATATTCCAAAATATTAATGAAGAAATTGTTAAGCTTTTCTTTATAAAGTCAAATCAACAAATCCATAGCCTAGCATTGTGATTATCTGTATTTTGATCTGAAATTTGCCTTTGACATATATAAATGTTTACCACTGAATTACTGTTTCACCAATAAATACACTCCACCCAATTAAAAAAGAATGTCAATTTTCTTCTAAACCAAAGATACTATGATTTTACTATTTCCAGCAGAGAAGTAAACAATGAAAATGGATGTTATTAGGTATTTATTACCAAATTCTACAGCATTAAAATTGTATCTAAGGAAAAGAAACCCAAAAAAACAAGTTAGGCTTGAAAATATGATTATAACATAGAAATTTGAATAAGAGTGTACTTATTTTTTGATTTCTTCATATTCATATTATTTGTTACAGAGTTCAATGCTATAGATTTTGGCAATAAATTATAGCAAACAATATTCATTTTGGTTATATAATATTTTACTAGATATGATAAAAATCCAGGTTTCTTTGGATTAGAAGAAAGTTAACATTTTATGAAAAGGTTGGTAATAGTGTACTTATTTATGTCAGTTCATGGCTCATCAAGGAACAAGATTATTGTGAAATAAATATTTGTGTTAAATAAATGTTTTCATCATCATTAGGTTATGGATTTGTTGAATTATCTACATATGCTAATCTATTCACATGAGTTTCCTTATCTTGATTTTTATAGTCACAAATGTTCTGGTTATTGTAATATTCTCCAGACATCAGATATTGAAATTTGCAGTAGTTTACAGAATATAAAAGACCAAAGCTGAAATATTGTGACTATAATAAACAAAGCAAGGATCCTAGTTTGAATAGCCCAGTGTATATTAAAGATATTGTTCATCTCAGAAAACCAGACAAGCTTTTCTTGCTTAATATAAAAAAGAAAAGGAAAAAAAAGCCATTGAAGCATTCTCTTTTGTTGAGAAATAGATTCTTGTGGATAGCAAGTGACTTCTTGCCCTCATGACAATTGCATGCTGGGATATAAAAATGATGAAAGAAGTCAAAAATCCATAAAGGAAAGGTTGCTGCTCTCGTTAAAGAGAAAGAACAGTATTAAATAAGAAAAGAAATAGGAACACAATTGGCTTCAAGTTTCACTTAAGCGACACAATTCAGCTTAAAAAAAACAATAATAAAAAAGAAAAATGAACTGGATCAAAGAAACTTGAAGAAGCATGTCCTGTTCTTCAGCTTGAGCTGCACTCAAAAACAAAATAAGTCAAAAATAGATCAAATCTCATTAATAAATGAATATATGTATACAATTATTTCAACTCAACCTGATTTTGATGATTGGAAAAGTTAAATTTATGGAATGAGCTTATTTGTTTAATATTTTGGGGATTTTTTTTTTTGCTCATCTTATTGTTTTTTTATCATCATATTAAAGTATGATTGTTTTAAATGTTTTCATTAGCTTTTCATTTTCTGTAAGAAAAAATACAAGTTTCAGATAAAAAAAAACAACAGTATTTTAAATGCTGTTTTTCAAGGCTGTCTATTAGGCTGAAAGATTGGTGAAACATTATTTTCTTATCACACATTATTTTTGCACAGACCCATTCTAGACGAAGTTTGGTTTTTCAGATATTTATAAATACCCAAGGATTTATGTGCAAATGATGCAGATCTAGAAACAGACATTATCACCCCAGATGTTATAGTTTTGACCCATGTTGCTTGGCTGATCTATTGCACCTTGATAGAACCACAGATATCCTCTGATACTACTCTTTAGATTCAAGTAGGGACGGGATATCTGGCAAATGGATCCCCAGTACCAATATAGGCACTTGAAATAAAGTTTCCAGATAGAACCATAGATATTTAAGAAAGCTCTGATACAACTCTTTAAATGAGGCGGCACTTCTGGTGGAACAGTTATAGTGGTAAGAAATAGACATGGCAACCTGAGTTCAAATACTGGATGAGGCTGTTTGCATTTCCCATGGAATTAATATCCTAAAGAAAGATATGTATCTATTCTCCTTCCAGCTATGGATAAATAGCAGAGAAGACTGGTCCCTTTAACCTTGGTATGACAACTGGTCTAGGAGAAGGAGAACTCTAAATTCAAACCTATTAAACTATGCTTTAAAATTGAGCTTGTATCACATCCTGATATTTATCAAGTGCCCCACGTATGTGTGAGTATAGCACATGGCCTTTTTTTGTGGGAACCAGATGCAGGACCATTGTCCGCACATGCTCGGTGGTTCCAAAAATGTCTTGAGCCTCATCAGTGTTCCCCTAAAAAGGAGTGCCTTAGGCACCAGGTGATAAACCTAGCCCCTCCAAAGAGGGTTAGAGCCTTGGGGGATGGCCCTCTAAGGCTCAAGTAGTGCCAGTCTCAGCTTATGAGACAGGAATGTCGGCTTCCTGGAATTCATGTCAGATGGCCTCAACCGACTACCACCAGAACCAAGACACACCTAACCTGATCCATGTATCAGGCAACAAGACCGGCCAAAGTGTGTCCAATCCCAATGGGCCAGGTTGTAACTTAATACAGAACCTGTGAGCTTATGTCGCATCAAGCTAAGGTAAAGGGGTTGGTAAATACATACCCTTTAAATTTCAGTTGAGATATGGTACGTAAGGAATAGGTCTCCAGTGCCAAGATTAATCAATATGTGATGTAGAGGTTTATGAGATTGCCTTCTATTTAAAGAATTTTTTTTAAAGATAAGTGACATCTTTGGTGCCCAAAGCAGTTACTAATACTTTCAATTACATATCTGTGTTTAGGTAGAATAGAATACAGTTGAAAGTGTTATTGAGAGTTGTCTTTTTTTTCTCCTGTCAACATCATTATGGTTATTGTTATTGGATATTTTATTTTTAAAGGATCCGATCATGTTGAGATATATCATCATTCTCATTTGTTTTTAATAAGAGATATTCTTACATAAAATCTCAGGTTGCTTGTTGCTTAATTTTTTACAATTTTAGTTGTCTTAAGAGTAAACAGAATGATTGGATGGAGACTTCACTTGATTAAAAATAAACACTTTAGAAAACACCACAACAAAGATACTTAAAAGACTCAAAATAATGAACAACAAAATCAGGCAAGAAATAATTTGTATGCATTGTATTGAGTATCATGATGTTAGAATAAAGAAAAAAAATATGCGTAAAGATATAATAAATGTTTTATTATTACCATATTGCTTTTATTAAAACTTACACTATGATAGTCTTTTGTCATCATAGAAAACTCAATTAAATAATTCAGATATAAAAGTTAAATCTAGGCAAGCCTAATCTTAAGAGGTAATTTGTAAATATAATCACTTGTACTACCACTGTCCCATAATAGTTGTTACATTTATTTATTGTATCACTTATAAATATACAGTATCACCAACTGTTATGGTACCCAACCTGCAGACTGTAATAAAATTTCCTGTTGCTATTAATACTGGGAGAATATTCATCCCGGTGGGGAGTTCTCCCCAGTCTAACACTTTGGCAGTCAGACTGACTTTCGACACCTTTTTATCTTTGTAGTATTATACTTTCATTAATATACTTTATTCCATGTAAATCCAAGTTTGTGTCTTTCTTCTGGACCCTTTACTGGTCCACAACACCAATAAATAAGTAGACTACTATCAATTTTCCATAAAAATGTTAATTTTCTTCTAAACAAAAGATAGCAGGTTTTAATTATTTCTAGTAGAACATTATACAATCAAAATGGATGTTGTTATGCATTATCTATTACCAAACTCTGCAGCATTGAAACTTTGTAACCAAGTTTGGTTTGGTTTCATTTCTTTGTTGAATGGTTATTTAATGTCAAAACCATCCTGGTAGAAGGAGAGTACTATTTAACCCATAACTGGTGGTGGTATATAAAGGAGTTCATACCTTTGCTAAGGGTATTAGCCGACAAGTGAGTATAATAGCATGTCTAGAGTTTGAACTCACAACTATGTTACAGTCAAGCACTTTAGCCACAATATCATGGTGACTCCTCTTCTCAAATTTGGTTTAAAAATATGCATGCTTTGTGTAAATATGAAATTATTTTTAGGATGCCGCATATTCATGTTTTTGCTTACAGAGCTTCTATTGAAGCTCTGTAAGCAAAAACATGAATATGCGGCATCCTAAAAATTTCTGTAAGAAAAAAAATTTCTGTAAGAAAAAAATTTCTGTAAGAAAAAATACAAGTTTCAGATAAAAAAAAACAACAGTATTTTAAATGCTGTTTTTCAAGGCTGTCTATTAGGCTGAAAGATTGGTGAAACATTATTTTCTTATCACACATTATTTTTGCACAGACCCATTCTAGACGAAGTTTGGTTTTTCAGATATTTATAAATACCCAAGGATTTATGTGCAAATGATGCAGATCTAGAAACAGACATTATCACCCCAGATGTTATAGTTTTGAATTGAAGTGAAGAATTTAGTAATAGCTGATACTTAAAAATATCAGTTGATAATATTCCAAAACTAACAATAAAATCCTGGTATTTGTTGTTTAAAAGAAAATTATCTTAAAAAAATTGGTTGGGATGTGTTTATTTATATGTGATACATATATCAAACATAATTAATTAAAGAGGTTTACAAATATTTCAGTGTTTATTCATATATGATGTGAATAAACATTGAAATATTTGTAAATATTTGATAAAAGGAAAAGAAATTAATCTTTTTGATTATACAATGTTTATTCCAGTGGTGAAATAATTCTATCTATTTATTTGTTTATTTATTTTCAATTAATTATAATATAATTCTTCTCAATAGAAGATTATTTAGCCTCAGGCTGAATGGTGACCAAAGTTGGCCATTAAGTGAGTATAGATAAAGAGAAAAATGATATGAGGAATTTTTGAATTCTAAAGTATTTAAGAAACTATATATAATAAATTGAAAATGATACTTTTATCAACAGCTCAAGTATATGTCCCTCCTTGTGTTAAAGCCAAACAAATATGAGTGCTTTCAGTACTTCATCGATCAAAGTTAGTTTTGACACATCCTATGTTTCTAGAGTCCTCAGCAAGGATCAGAAAGGCTGTTAGAAGTTGAGTAAACTACCATACTATCTACATACTAAAATGAATCATTTGATGAAGATCCTCGTTTTTAAAACTCTATCAGATATATTATATATTTGGTTGCTAAAAAGATGAGGATACTTGATTAGATAATTTGTGGAGTTGTAACAAAGCCATTGGCTTAATGAGTAGTGTGTTTGCCAATTGTCCGGGAGACTGAGGTTCAATCCCAGGTCAAGTCATACTGAAGCCTCAAAAAATGGTACTTGATGCTACCTTACTCAACACTCAGCTTTATAAGGTAAGGATCAAGAGTAAAGTGGAGCAATCCAGGGAATGGAGTAGTGTCCTTTCCAACACCTCGGTGTTGTAGCTATTAAAAAGGGAGCCTTTGGGTCCCCCTCGACTAAGGTGGCCAACTCTATTTAATAAAGCCATATCTCAGGATGTCAGTCAGAATCATTGAATTAGGAAGCAGTTTTTTTCTTTTTTTTTCTTTTTTTATAATATCTGGTCGGTTAATCAAAAAATAATGTCCAATTTTAAAATAAACTTTTATTTCTGAGTTAATGAATTTAAACAGTGTTTTGATCATTCAGATTAAGATCCCTGACAATCTATTCATTTCTGCTATTAACAAGGTTATTTATTTTTGTATAAAGGTTTTGATGCTCAGAAATCTTTAAGATGATCCAATATTGTTGAAATGCTGACATCCATTGCCAGAGATATTTTTCTGACACTCTGATGTGGGTTTGATTCAACAAGTGTTTTCAGATGTTAGTCATCAATTGCAGATGGATGACCTCTGCTCTTTTGATCTTCAAGATTCATATCCCCATTAAGAAACTTCAGAAACCAGCATTATACTGTCTATTTATAATTGGATCTCTTCACCCCATGCTCAGTTGACATTGGCATTATGACCAAGCTTGAACTCATGCAAAAAAATAAATGCATCACTTTTTTTATTTATATTCATGGTTAGGGGCATATAAATTTCAAAATCAAATTCTAAAAGAAGTGATGGAAAATTAACAAAGGGAGCACTTTAATCATTAGAAATTACAATTAAAATCATATTTTCAAACAGAACTTATACGAAAATTGGATAGTATTTTCCGAACAACCAAATAACATTTCAAATTTTAATTTTCTTAACTAGGATAGGAATACATTTCTTATAATTATTTTTCTCAGTTTTTATATAGAATGAATGAATAAATATATTTTTCATTGTTTTCTACAATGTTAAAAAGACAGTGCTGTGAATAGTGAAGACATTTCTCAAAAATACTGTGATATGTGCAATATGATAACAATTAAACATTGACCACATAGCAAGATTGAAAAAAAAAGAAGTTGCTGAGCGAAAGAAAAAATGGTAGAAAAAAATTGAATCAATGCTGATGTCTTTTATTCAGTTATGTTGATCATGCTGCACAGTGCTTGTTTAAGTGAGAGTTTGTATATGTATGTGTGTGTGTGAGTGAGAGAGAGAGAAAAAGAAAAGAGAGAGAGAGGGAGGAGAAAGAAAGAAGAGAGAGAGAGAGAGAGAGAGAGAGAGAGAGAGAGAGAGAGAAGAAGACAGAGGGAGAGGGAGAATGAGAGAGAAAGAAAGAGAGAGAGAGAGAGAAAGAATGAGAGAGAGAAAAATGGAATAGAAAGAAAGAAAGAAAGAGAAAGAAAAGAAAAGAGAGATAGAGAAAGAAAAGAAGAGAGAATGAGAGAAAGAGAGAGAGAGAGAAAGAGAGAGAAAGAGAGAGAGAGAGTACCCTTTAGTAGATAGTAAAGAGTTGTCACATACATGGCAGGCAAATAAGAACCACAACCCCACTCACTCCAACCGGTGGGGAAGAAGCAATGGCAGGGGTTAGATGGCAAGGCTGCAATTTAGTGTCTTGCACCAACCACAGCTACAGTGCACTTTTCACAACAGCTTACATACCTTATCTCTATTCTTTGCAGTATATTTCTAAAAGTGGGAAAGAAAGGAGTAGACATTTATATATGCATTTATAGATGGTAATGTCCAACAAGTGTTGATTTTTGATTATGAAAGATAAATATACATAAAATGAAAACAAATCAGACAGCGAGACAGAGAGAGACAGACAGATTGTTAATTTTATTTAATTGTATATGTTAATCCTTTGGCAGATGTGCTATTGGGTTTTTTTCAGAAGTTGAGAAAAAGCAAAAAAAACATGAAGAATCAAAAACATATTCTGAACAGTTTAGACATGAACATCATCTAATAAGAGTACATAGATACATACATACATACATACATACATACATACATATATATATATATATATATATATATATATATATATATATATATGAATAACTAATAAAAGAGTTTATTATATTCAAGAGTCATTCGATAAAGAAGGTGAATTTTTTGGAAAAAGTAAAATTCTTTTCCGTAAATGTAAATTCAGAATTGTTTGGAATTGGTTTATGGCAAAAAATTATGCTAATCAAACAAAAATATCTATTTTGTGGCTATTCAAAATGATGGTAAATCAAATAGAGTGCATTAGGTTTCAGCAGAGATCAGTCATCAAAGTTTTGGTGACTGAGAAATGTAAACCCTGTGAAATTTACAGAAGAATATGTTATGTGTATGGAAAAGTATGTTTTTGTAAAAAAAAACTTGTTTACAAATGGGCCAAATTATTTAAAGATCTAAACAGAATTCAAGATAAAGACGAATAAGGCAAGCCCTTAATGATGAGCACAACTGAAATAGAGGATTCAGTTAATGTGCTCATTTTGACTGACAGAAGAGTTATAAAAGAGAATATTTCTGAACAAGTGGGAAGTTCTGTGGATACAGCACTCAAAATTGTCTATGATGACTTTTACTTTTCTAAGATCCGTTGTCATTTGGTTCCAAAAATGTTCATTTATAAAAGTCTCTGACGATAAAGTTTAAGTTTGAAATTAATTAGACTCAAATAATTATTCTTTTGCATTGCAATAGACCTCTACATTAATTCAATACAATAAAATCAATTGTGAAATACTTAAAGTTCAAGTTAATTACAAAATACTTATATATATATATATATATATATATATATATATATATATATAGTCATCCACAGACATATATATATATATATATATATATATATATATATATATATATATATAACTTGAATTTTATTATAATGATTTAACCACTGAGCCAAAGAATATATATAGACCAAATTTTGCCACATTTGTTTTTGAATAATTTGCTTAATCTATATTCTACAATAAGATTAGGTTCATCATATTTTCTTTCTTTTCTTTGTATTTGTTTTTTTCCCATATATCTTTACTTAAGTAATTTTTAAGTTGACAGGAATTCATGCGGAGAATACAATAAGAGGCAATAGTGGTTCCATCTGATAGTCGAAATAATTTCTAGTTTGCTTGCGCATTGTAGTACATATTCACAGCTAGAAAGTTAAAGCAATCATTGCAGATATATAGTTGTGTATAAGCATTTCATTTTGACTGTCACTAGGTATATATATATATATATATATATATATATATATATATATATATATATATATGTATATATATATTTATGAAAGAGAGTGTAATATATATGTGTGTATTAGGCAAAATAATATGATTTATCAATTTACTTGCAGTAGTAAAAAGGCACAATAATACCTACCGAAAATACAAAATGATCCCAACATTCCTGAAACCCAATACAATGTTAATAAAGTACAAATAAAATATATTCAAGGATCATTAAATAAGTTTCCAGACTTTTTTTGTAAGGGCACTTTTATTGATCGTACCCACATGAAACTCTTGTCCCCTTCGAAATAATCTCCTCTGGCTGCAATCCACTTGTTGTACTGTTC
>OY757915.1:64533783-64633783 GCA_963585895.1 Sepioteuthis lessoniana
AAGGAACTTAGCTACAAATCAGATTAGTTCTTTTTCCTGTGGGGTCACTTAGTCAACAGTGAAACACCACTAAATAAGATTGTGTATTGGGTAACTGTAGCATTTGTTTATAACCTGTCAGAAATCCTAGTATTCCTGGAAGTGTTCACCTCGACAGCCATTGTTTATTTCGCAAAGACAAACTAAAATCTCAACCAGACGATTATGAAATATTATGCAATTTTAAGACCTTCAAGAGAAAAAAATAAACAAAAGGGTCATAAAAGTATTTCCTAATCAATCAGAAACTGTTTCATGACTTTCAGTAAAGTTGATTTCTGAGCTGATTCAAGCCATTTTTAAAGTAAATAAGTGTGCCTGCCGGGGAGCAACTTCAAAGCAATGTCAAATGATCCCTAAGCGGCAGTAGCAACTTTAAAGTGATACCAAACGGTCAGTAACAAGCAGCAGCAATCTCAACAAAAATGTGACTATAACTACAATATGAAATAATAATCAAAATATGTGATAATATTTATCTACCTGATGTGATGACTGTTAACAACAATGTTTTTTTTTAAAACTCAAACACATCATCTCCATTGTTTTGTTACTTCTCATTTATAAGAAAATTATAAGTTATCCCCAAGATGGCTGTGTACCTCGATGTAAAGAGGCTGAGGGTAGAGGGAGAAGGCAGGACAGAATGGACTTGAGCACATGACTTGGGATGGAAAGTGGCAAAGTGACTTTTGCACGGCCAGACGAGAGAAGTGACTAGGGTTTCCACGAGGTGAGACATAGCTAAAGAGAGACAGGTAACTCTACAAACAGAACCTAGAAAACCAAATGTCCACAGCCTTCTTAAAACAGTCTTAAACACAACCAGAAAATATACAGAAAGACAACAGGACATTCACCAACCGAAGATAAGTGTATTATAATTTTAACTTTGTTTTCTTAAAACTAAAGACTGCTAAAGGAATATGCTTTAGCAAATCTTTCGCACTTCTTTTATAAATGTATTTGAACATCTTACCGCGTTGCTTATTCTTTCTTACAACGCATATGGAGGTTTCGTTAAAATTCCCATACACTCTTTTCTGGTAAGCACAGCTTCTAAACAAAGATGCTGCTTGCTGTTTGGAACAAATTCTGGAAGCAGCACTCTACAAAACAGCAGCTAAGTGGCCATTTACCTCCCATCCCACAAACCATCCAAGTAAGATAAGCAAGATATGCTGGACACTGCTGGAGAAGTAGGACAAACTCATAAGCAACATTCACTTATGGACTCCTACACATGGACACACTAGTGTTGGATGTCCGGGGAAAACTTATATTCATAAGCTCAGTGCGGACACTAGATGCCGCCTAGATGACTTACAAAGAATGATGACTGACAGGGAAGCTGTGCTGTTGGTATACCTGTATTATAATGAAGATAAATACATACACACAAGGCCTATCTTATTGTTGGTATGAATACAACTATTCTCTCCCCTCATCTATGGGTAAATTGTAGGGTAGAATGGGCTCTGGTTACCAGTCTATGAAAAGAAAAATACTGAATTCAAACCAGTTGCACTCCTCTTTAAAATTGACCTTATGTTGCATCATACTCTTGGTGTAAAGGTTGGTTAATACATTCTTGCCATATCAAAAAAGAAGTTTGAAAGTTGCTTCAACCAATAAAAACTCAGTGGAGTAAATAGGTGAATGTCATTTCACTAAAAAATTAGACAAAACAAAACAATAGGTCTTAAAATTGCATAATATTTCATAATTATCTTCCGGAGAAAATATCAAATGTTACTTAGAACATGCTTTAGAACATTTAAATTAAGGAGTTGTTTGTGGTGTAATGGTCATCATTGTTGGAAATGGACACAGTGACCCAAGTTCAAACCTGGATGAGGCTGTTTGCTTTTCACATAGCATTAATACTCTTGGGAAAGTTATGTATTCAGCTATTCTCCTTCTAGCTATGGGTAGATAATAGGGCAAACGGCAATCTTTTACCTTGGTATGACAACCAATCTTGGAGAAAGAAAACTCTTTCAAACCTGCTAAATTCTGCTTAAGAATTGACCTAGTGTCACATCCTGCACAAGAGGAGTGATCTTTTGGTTTCATATCTGGAAGATAGGAAATTGTAGTTTTATATATGAGATAAATGGTGCTGTTTGCTCATACTTTGAATTTATATTTGATTCAATATGCCACAAAATTGTACTATAACTCCTGCAACACATTAACCGTGACATTAATGTCTGCTCATTTACCCAAGTTTTTACAGTTTTTTTTATATGCCATCATAAAAAAAACAGCTCTATTTGCTTGTCTAGTATTCAGATTAGCCTTTACCCAAAGCTAAAATCACCAAACTTTTGAATTATGGCCTTTTTAATTTGATGAAAATAAGATGTGAAATTTGAATATGATTCTAAAAACCTTAAGAAAGAAATAAAAAAAAAAATTCATTATAATTGTCATAAAGAAGCATTTAGTAATATTCTGCAAAAAGAAAAACTGGTAACCTACTTCAGTAATTTGATTTCTTTTGAAAGAAAGATCTTATCATACAAATGGAAAGTATTTCTTGCCAAAAAAGAAATAAAAGCTGAAGAAATGTACACAGATAATTTTTCCACAGCAGATGATAAACATATCTCATCAGTCAGCTGGTTATAGAGAAAAAGAGAGGGTTATTGCCCCTGAGGGTTTATAGTGCTAGAAGACTTCTATATCAAAAATATCTTCATATGAAAAACTACATATGAAAAAATAAAAATTTATTAAACTAATTTTAATAAATACTTTTCCTATTTCAATCATATCTATTTATTCAGCATTTTTACTGGGATCAAGTGACAATTTAATCCTCTCTTCACACCTCTTTGGTTATTCAGCTGCTTTTCAAGAAAACCAACAATGTTACACAATATTTAAAACAAATTAAGGAGTTGTTTGTGGTGTAATGGTCATCATTGTTGGAAATGGACACAGTGACCCAAATTCAAATCCTGGATGAAGCTGTTTGCTTTTCACATAGCATTAATACCCTTGGGAAAGTTATGTATTGAGCTATTCTCCTTCTAGATATGGGTAGATAGTAGGGCAAACGACAATCTTTTACCTTGGTATGACAACCAATCTTGGAGAAAGAAAACTCTTTCAAACCTGCTAAATTCTGCTTAAGAATTGAACTAGTGTCACATCCTGCACAAGAGGAGTGATCAGTAAATACATATTTAAAACAAAATTTCTTTCTTAAGTTTTTCTTGATTTTCTTTTTTTGTTAAGAAGAAAAAAATCTTAAATTTCTCTTTAAAAAGAAGAAAGAAAAAACAACTTTTATCTTTCATAACTTTGACTGTTTTGCTTACTTTATTCTGGCAATACACTAGATAACTCAGTTTATATCTGCCACTCAATTTTAATATGGAGATAAAAAAAGGGTGACAATCTTTATTTTGTTTTGAGTCTTTTGTTTGAAGATTAAGCTTTCTTCTGAATTGAATTTTAAAAAAAAATGGAAAGTATTTCTTACCAAAAAAGAAATAAAAACATGATGAAATGCTTGCAGACAATTTTTCTGCTATAGATGATAAATACATTTTATCAATCAGCTGGTAACTTATCAAAATACTGGATTATTGCCCCTGAGGGTTTATAATGCCAGAAGACTTCTATACTAAAAATATCTTCAAATGAAAAACTATAAATAAAAAAATAAAAATTTATGAAAATAATTTAGATGAATACTTTTTAACTATTTCAGTCAAATTTATTTATTCAGCACTGTTAAACAAGAATTGTCAATTTGAAAAATAACGCAAAATTTTTTTACATATATGTATATTTTTCTTTTTAATTAACTATATTCCTAAAAAATATCAGTAAAGAAAATAAGTGCAATATTTACTTTATTTTTCACATTTTTACATTTTGTCTTTATAATATAAGAAGTGTGTAATTTTGAATGGAAATCAGTGCATTTAAAAAATATGCAACTTAATAATTTCTATTTTTAAAGGAGTGATAAGGTTGGTTAGTTGGGTTTTATGGCATATCAGCTTTTGTAGGTTATTTAAGGCCGATTCCTTTATATGTATATATATAGTTTGTAAATGAATAGTTGTTGGTAATATTTTAAATAAGCCAGAGCTTATTTGTTTGCACACAGTTAAATGATTTCTAGTATTACTATTTAACTCTAATCATTCTATTTAATATTAGTCATTTGTTTACTCACAGTCTAAAGGTTTCATGTATTGGTATTTAACATTAATAATTCTATTTAACATTACTTATTTGTTTGCACACAGTTAAATGATTTCAAGTAGTGCTCTGTAGCACTAACAATTCAATTTAACATCAGTCATTGGTTTGCATACAGTTAATTCCTTAAACAGTTCTATTTGACGCTTAGATAGGACAATAAAAGGTACTACCACTCCAAGTCAGAGTAGACTTGGGAGCTATGTCAAAGAAGAGGTACTCCACATTCTCCAAAGCTCCAAGACTGAAGCCTCACCATCACATGCTATTTTGTGTGATACTCAGCACATGAGTTCTATTTGACCAATAGATGAGACCCAAACAGGTACTACCACTCTGGGTTTGAGTGTACCCAGGAGTGATGGCAATAAAGAGGTAGTCCACATTCCTCAAAGCTCCAGGAACGAAGCCTCACCATCCAATAGTTTAGTGTCATATTCCAATTCCAGACACTCTTTGGGAGGGAGTCTTACTACTCTTCAGAGATGCAGTCAATGTATTCTACAGCCCCCAGACGACTTGGCTGGGAGTAATAAGTGAATTATAAACTATTCATTCTTTTGTCTAATTTTGTAAACAGCATGTCTTACCTTTATGATTTATTGAGTATTTCTAAAACTATCTGAAACTTTGACAGAGCAAATTAACTTGTAATAAAAGTTATTTATGAGATTTCTATATAGTATATACACTACTTTCTGCAAATAATCTATTTTTATTTTTTTTTAATTTTTTTTATCATTATGCTAAGTCCACTTGAATTTCCTGCTTTAGCCATAACCTGTTGTTTTTAGGTAAAAACAAAAACAAAAAAAATGAATCTCTTGCAAAATATATAGTGAATGTTCGAAATATGATTTTTCTCTTGTATAAAGGATAAGTTGATTGTTTGATTCTAGGGGCACCCCTAAAGAGGAATACTAGAGGAACTGTGCAAGTTTTAACCAATCCCCCACTCCTATATCCTGTAGCCATAATTCTTATGGAATACCTCTCTTTAAACCAAAGATTGTGTCACATTCTGGTCTCGTGAGGTGCTAAATAAATACCAATAGTTTATAACTATCATTTCGTATTAAAAATTTAGAAAAATTGTATAATGTAAATTTACAATAGGTGATAGAATTGGAATGCTTGGTGGTAGGGAAGATATTTTAGCTAACTCCCCATTTGGCAAGATATAATATCATGGGGGGTGTCCCTGTGGTGTAATGGTTAAAGCGCTGGACTGCAAAATTGTAGTACACGAGTTCGAGCTCAAGTCATGCTATTATGTTCACTTTTGGACAAATACCCTTGGGAAAAGTTTGAACCCTCATATCCTCCCAAATAGTACCACTACTGTCCTTCTTAAAAGATGGATGGATTTGGCATTAAATAACTATAGGTTGATATGCTATTAAAAAACAAACAAAGAACTAATATTAATATTTGTATTAGTAAATCCATGATATAAACTCACATACACATACATGAACACTCAATATTCTATTTGCCCAGTTGGCTTGGGCTGTAGAATACACCAACTGCATCTCTACAGAGGGGTAAGACCTCACCCAATGAGTTTTTTTGGATATGATGCTAAAAAATCTGATGGTGAGGATCCAGTAATGCTGGAGCTTGGGAGAATATGAAGTACCCCTTTATTGCCATCGCTCCCAGGTCCACTCTGGCCTGCATTGGTAGGACCTGATAGAGTCCTATCTATGGGTCAAATAGAACTAAACTGTAATTATGCTAAACTGAATTGTTTGAAATTAACTCTTTTGACATTTATCTGTATGTAAACAAAGAAACTGTACTAATGCTAAACTGAATTGTTTGAAACAAAACTGTTTTTGACATTTAAAATGTATGTAAATAAAACTGTACTTATACTAAACTGAATTATTTGAAACTTTTATCAAAATGACTTAATTTGACATTAAATAACTTAAAGAGGGTTGTAGAATAAAACAACAAACCAAGCAACCATCAATCTTCTATATGTACAATATGCACACAAGTAGTATCAAAAGAAAGAATACACAAACGTGTCTGATGGTTGCATCCTACACATATTGTTCCATGAATAAGCAGTATATAAAAGGGTAAAAGATTATCAGAAAAGTGTGTTTAAAATAGCCATGTGGATTTACTGTTCCCTGGCAGGGTCAGAGACAATGTCTCTATTGTTCAAAGAACACAGGCAAAAATAGAAGTAATTTCTGAACTGTCATGGGACACTATATGAGGCAAGTAACAGACATGCCAATTCTCTGAGGGAGATAATTATCTACTGCATTCTTAGAATAATCCAAAAAATTAACAACAATTATGAATTTAATTTCTTAGTTGGGTCTGGTTGTCTTGCTAAAAATAAGTAAAAGAACTACTTTGGAAGTGAACACATTTATTAAAAGGTCAGAATTCACCTGAAAGAGAATAAGGTTTTGTTTCCTGCTTTTAATAAACAGATAGAAAGAATAATGGCTTCTGTATTTTTTTTTTAAATTTTTATTCAGGATACTTTAAATTGTAATTTGAGGGGAAATAATAATGAGAGCAGAAATGATGAGCGATGTTACATGAAAAATAACTTTTGAAAAATAATATAAAAAAGAATGCGTCGAGTTTACTAAGACTGATAAGAAAGTCAGAAATCCAAATAGATGATTATGTAACTATGGAAACGGAGAAGTTAGATGAACTGAACAGACAAAGATTAGTGAACTGGATAAAAAAAAAAAATTATTGCATCCAAAAATAGCAAGAAGTAAGCAGATTAATCTTTTAAAAAAATTCGTGATGAAGCATTTAAATGTTTGAATGTGTATAAATTCATAATGCTACAGTATGAATTTTATCCAAAAAGTAAGATACAAACACTTACTAATCCATGTTATCATTTATTAAACTTAGCTTAGTTTGGCACAAGGCCAATAGTATGGGTCACTGAGGGAAAATCAAACCTACTATCGTCTGCTAGTTGAACCCATTATTATGTTTATTACTGTACAAAAAAAACGTTGTTCATATCTTACTAGAGTTACATAATAGATTGGTAAAAACAATTGTGTAACACTGGTAACAAAAGTAATAATTTTATTATGCAACAATGTTACATTATAAATTTATGAAATTTATTATTTGACAGGCAATGTAGGTATTTTAAATAAACTGTTAAACAAATGGAAAGATACTATAAGTCATCTAAGTGAGTGATCCCAGGGGTCAATTTGAATCCACAGTGATGATTGGTTAAGATGTCACATGGTCAGATGACACTGGGAAAATAGTTTGAATGATTTATTAGTTGCTGAGGACTGTTCGAAGGGAACAGTTGATTTCCACCATGCTTGTCACTCACTGTAAAGGTTGCAGTGGGTGAAATGGATGTGTCATAAGAAATGTAATACGTGCACATAAGAATGGTGTCTGAGTTGTTGTTATTCCAGCGAAGAAGAACCCAGACAGTTTGGGTTATGGCAAAGAGTAAGAACAAACAGAGAGATGGGGAGAAGTGACATGAAGAAAACACCAGACAAGAACAAAGGTGGTGGACAGAAGAACATAGAGCAGAATGAAAGAATAGGTGTGAAGACGGGCACTGATCAATATCAAACTTAAAAGAAGTGTAATGTGAGATATAAGTATAAATCTGAGTAAGAGAAAAAAGGTATATAGCCCCAGAACTACTATGTTACTTTCCCACGGAGTCACTATTGAGATTGATGAACTTGTCCCATCGATGCCAGTGATGACTAAGCAGAACCATTAGTTTTCAGATTCTTAACTTAAACCTCTAAACCCATCTCTTATTATGTTATCCAGTTTCTCGGCACTAATTCTGCAGTGATTTTTTTCCACTTGCAATATGTTTTATTAACTTTTATGTTTACATAAAGCATTGTCAATAATTATTATAATTGTTTCACTCATTGTGAGTTTTTCATGCCAGTTTTAACTTGTATTTTTTTCTCTGAAGTCAGAGCAACACCAAGTATCCTCAGCTCCCTAGGACTCTTTTAATTTTTCTGGCTGATCTTAACAGTGCTGTGGTCTGGACGGTCTTGATTCTTCCTCTGATTTCCAGTTCTTCCACCAGACTCTTTTTCAATTCTTTCAGGACCATTCCAATGATACCAGCAACAAGTGATATCATCATCACTTTCATGTTTCACAGCTTTTTCAGCTCTTTTAGCAAGATCCAGGAATTTGTTGATGATTTCCTTTCTTTTATCTTCTTTCTGTAGTCCACTGGAATGGCAAAAAACCACTAGATAGCTAGCTCTTTTCTTCTTGTTGATTAATCTAAGATCTTGTCTTCTGATTCGAATGGGTGGTCTGTCCATTTCTCAAAGACCCAGAGAATTTTATCCATCACATTTTCTTAGATAGATTCTGCTTTATGTATGTAACATTTGTCAGCATGGTCAAATTTTAATTTCTTGCACAATTCCCTGTGGATAACGTTTTCTAACCAGTTATGCTTACTATTGTATTCCTTATTTGATTATTTTAAGATTAACTGTTTCATCTCTGTCACCAGATAACCAACACTTGCAATTCGGTTTGGTTTGGTTTGGTTTCTTTGTTTAATGGCATATCAACTCTTTTTAGGTTATTTAATGCCAAAGCCATTCTCCTAGAATAACAGTAGTGGTACTATTTAACCCATAGCTGGGAGGATAAGGTGGGTTCATACCTTTCCCAAGGGTATTTGTCCGAAAGTGAACGTAATAGCGCAACTGGAGTACGAACTTGCGTACTACAATTCCGCAGTCCATCACTTTAACCATTACACCACGAGGACACCCCCTACTTGCTATTCTTTCGTGTATTATCAATTTATGCCTTATTTTGGGCAGCTGTTAAAAGAGATTCCATTTTTCTCGTGAAGTTTCCTCTTCTTAGCTGTGTCCAGGTCAACTTGTGTACAGTTTCCTTAGCTTATCACTTGAAGTATCTATGCAGTTGTTTTTCTTCCTAATTTTCTTTTCTAGATTTTTTTATTGTTGTTTTTCTGTTTCCTTTAGATTATTTTCATTAATACTGCAGTCATCGGCTTCTGTAATCAGTCTTCCAATATTTTTTGTTATACAGTTATTGAGTCCCTGAATTATTGTATCAACACTATCCTCAAAGTTGCAGAGTCTTTTTCATTGTTCTTTTCTTGACACATAGTTAATCTATTTCATCTCTTACTATTATTATTGTTACTCCCTGAGAGTTTTTTTACATCAGCGTTCGCTGATGGTCTTTCACTAAAGTTTGAGTGACAGCAAGTCTCCTCAAGTCTCCAGAACTCTTCTCAGTATTCTGGCTGATCTTAATAATGCTGTTGTTTAGATGGACTCCACTCATCCTCTTATTTCTAAGACTTCCAGTCCTTGTATCAATTCTTTGGTGACTGTACCAAGAGCACCAATTACAATTGGTATAATCGTCACTTTTGTATTCCACTGCTTCTTCGATTCCCTAGTGAGGTCGAGGTACTTATCCTTCTTTTCACTTTCTTTCAGCAAGTCTTCTCAAGTATCCAGGACTCTTCTCAGTATTCTGGCCATTCTCAATAATGCTGTTGTTTGGATGGTCTCCTTTCGGCTGCCAATTTCAGAGTCGTCCAGTCCATTAAATAATCCTTTAGTTACTGTACCAAAAGCACCAATCACAATTAGTATAATTGTCACCCTCATGTTCAATAGTTTTTTCAATTCTCTAGCAAGGACGAGGTATTTATCCATCTTTTCACATTCTTTCAGTTTTATTCTGTGGTCAGCTGGGACAGCAAAGTCGACAGTTTTGCATATTCTCTTTTTTTTTGTTGATTATTGTGAGGTCTGGTCTTCTGGCTGAGATTTGGTGATCTGTCAGTATGTCAAAGTCCCATAGGATATGTGTGTCATTTTCTAGGACAGATGCTGGGTTGTGCATATACCATTTGTTTGTATGGTCAAATTTAAATTTCTTGCACATCTCCTAGTGGATCACCTTGCTGACCCAGTAGTGTCTAGTCTTATACTCCTTCTGTGCTAATTTGCGGCATTTGCTTATTATGGGATTGATCATTTTGTTTATATCACTGAATAGCCTACATTTGCTATTTTGTTGCATCTTATCTATTCTCGTTTTCTTCTTCTTCTTCTTCTTCTTCTTCTTCTTCTTCTTCTTCTTCTTCTTCTTCTTCTTCTTCTTCTTCTTCTTCTTCTTCTTCTTCTTCAATTTTCAGTTTTATTTTTAGTTTCTCAAAATCCTTTACCAGTCTATAACTTAAGACCTTGGAAGAGTGAAGATAGTGATTATTTGCATTCAATTTTTAAATGCTTTTAATTGCCTCTTTTGATTGATATTTTTCAGTCTCATTAATAAAACTCTCCTAAGGAGATGAGTCGTTCCACAAAGTGCAATTTATGTATATTTCATATGGGCTGGGATTACAAGATATTTTGTTTATGTGTTTATCTATCCCTTCCTTTATCATACCTGGGGCTCCCATTATGACTGGCATGGAGGTAGTTTTAAGGTGCCTCATTTTTCAATTTCTATTTTCAGATCTTTGTATTTACTTATTTTATTTCGTTCTTTGATTGAAATGTTATTATCTATTGGCACTGACATTTCAATTAGATTGTTTTTATTATTATTATTATTATTATTATTATTATTATTATTATTATTTCACTCTTGATAGTTTTTAACACCAGCATTAGTTGCCCAGTTGGCTGGGGCTGTAGAATACACCAATTGCTTCTCTGCAGAGAGGTAAAACCCCACCTGCTATAAGTGTCCTGGATATGACACTAAACAATCTGATGGTGAGGTTCCAGTAATGCTGGAGTTTTTGGAAATGTAGAGTACTCCTTCATTGCCATCGCTGCCAGATCCATTCAGGCCCAGAATGGTAGCACCTGATAGGGTCCTGTCTATGGGTCAGATAGAACTAAACTGTGTACTTAGGCAAAACTGAATTGTTTGAATTAGAACTGTTTGACTAAACTGAATAGCTTGAAATAGAAATGGTTTTGACTATTAAACTGTACTTATGCTAAACTGGATTGTTTGAAATAGAACTGTTTATTTGTATAAAAATTGATTTGGCATTAAATAATCTACAAAGGTTGATATGCTATAACAAACAAACAAACAAACAAACAAAAAACCCAGCATTAGCTGATGGTCTTTTATCAAATTAAATATATCTTGTTATTACTCTTGTCTGTGTAAAGGATTCTAAGAAACTTAACAAGTCACATCTTAGACAATAGTTATTCTCTACTATGGTTGCCAGACTTTTTAGACCACTGACCCTTTCATGCAATCCTTGATACCTCATTGACCCCAGGCATGAACAATAGAAAAATCAATAAAAAGGTTGATGTGCAGTTGACATTAGTTAGATAAACTGTATACCAAACCCTGCTTGATAGTTGTTCTGAACTTCTGCTACTATCACCTCCACCACCACTGTGAATATTATTTGTGAAATATAGGGACACAAAAAGGGAAAAAAAAAGACTCTTTCATGTAATCGTGGAAATCATGAGAAATGCATAAAATATCAAACATAATTCTAAAATCCAATATAAAAGTGTTTCATTATATCAAAATTAGAGAAATGATGATATACAAATTGAGATAGATAGATAGATATGAATAACCGGACACATGCGCGTAAGTACATTAAAAGAGAGAAAGATAGAGAGAGAGGTAGAGTGAGATGACCAGTCTAATGTATATACATATATATAAACAACCTAAGATAGATAGACTAATAGGCAGAGTGAAAAGAAGACAGATAGATGGATAGATAGATATGAACAGTCTGACATACATACATACAAACATACATACATACATATGAACTGATAGAAATATATATATATATATATATATATATATATATATATATAGAGAGAGAGAGAGAGAGCTAGAGAGAGAGATGAATAGGATTATATATATATATATATATGTATATATATATATATATATATATATGTGCGTGTGCAGACTATGATAGATAAACAGGCAGGTAAACTGATAGATATGAACAGTCATACATACATACATACATATGAACAAATTGAGATAGATAAATAGATTGATAGATATGAACAGCCTGACACACACACATACATACATTAAGAGAGAGAGAGAGAGAGAGAGAGAGAGAGAGAGAGAGAGAGAGAGAGAGAGAACATACTGACATACATACATATATATATGAACAGACTGAGATAGACAGACAGACAGACATACATGAACAGTCAGGCATACATACATACATACATACATACATATGAACAGACTGAGATCAATAGATAGATAGATAGGCGGATGAATGAATGAAGTGGAGTGGAGAATCTGTTTGCTATTACTTGAGATAGAAAAGTAATCAATTTACTTCTGTTTCTTAATGTTAGCTTTCATTCTGTCTAGTGCAGCCCTTGACATCAAGCATATTTATCAACTTTCTTTTGACCCACCTAGGTATTTATTGATCCTTTGGAGAGTCTCACTGACCCTCCGGAGGAGATGTCAACTACTTTGGTGATCTCTGTTCAATACTGAAATGAATTTCGATTTATAACTGATCACTTTCACTCTCGTTTTGTGTTGATAGCTGAGAAGGAACCAATGTTATCAACACATTGCTGTCACAGGATTGTGTTGAGCAGCTCCTAAGAATTAGCCATGAAATCAATTATCTGCTGGCCCATTTCCAGATCTCGGCTGCACTCAAGTGACAGATGTTGATTACCAAACACCTCAGAGATTCAATTGCTCGGACTGCTTGGGGGATTCCAATTTAATGCAAAATGTTGTTCTGGAAGAGATATAACAAGATCCCTGTTCATCAAAATAGGCTTGTACAGGCAATGGATCATGTCGCTGACCAGCAGGTTGAGTAGCTTGAGCTGGGATTAGCTGGTTCTTAAAGATCAAGTGGACAGTACAAAGGGCAAAGCCATTTTGATCAGTGATCAGGATCAGGTGGATTATCACTTTGGTTTGTGGTGAAGAAAATGTTTTTCCAAATGCCGCTAAAATCATTTCACACATGATTCAATACAAAGTGCAGAGTAACTCAAGCTAATGCAACCTAATAGTGGTTGCTATTCTGTTTCTCTTAGTGAAAAAAAAAAAGAGATTGTTATTTTAAACTTTGATTGATTGATTGATTGATTTTTACAGCATGTCAACCCTCCTTGGGTGAATGCATCATCATCATCATCATCAAATCATGCTGATAACAAAGATTCCCTTGAATCTCTCTTGCCATTCATCCCTATGGTTCATCACTCTTGGCAGGTCCTTTAGATTGCACTCCATCACAGAGCTGATGTATGTAAGTCCTTGCTGGTCAGCTAACATAGGCACGTCCATGTGTAGGAGAACATTGCTTCTTTATTACTTCCCCAGCAGTGCTCTCCATGTCTTGTTCTTCTTACTTGGATGGTTTGAGAGATGGGAGGCAAGCGGCTGTACAGCTGTTGTTTTGTTGGGTGTTGCTTCCAGGATTTGTTCTAAACAACATATAGCATTTTTGCGTAGCTCCCATTTAGCTCTTTCTTCAGTTGTTTCATTAGAGTCCCAGAGATGCTACCGTACAGTAGTACTGACATGGCTACTGCTTGATTTTTCTTGATGTGTTTTATTAGAGACCATGTAGTGCACCCATACAGTCTCACAAATACACCTGCCCAATCTGAATTCCTGCTGCATGGACTGGAGTAAGTAGCAAGACACATTGGTCTCTACATGAACATAGATAAAACAGAGGTAATGTTTTTTGAACAAAACCGAGCCATCTCCACCTAAAGTGGCAAGATTCTGAAAATAGTTGACCAATTCACATACCTTGGCAGCAATATCTCCTCAGCTGAAAGCAATGTCAACATATGCATTGTAAAGGCATGAAATACTATTGACTAGTTGTCAATAGCAGTTGCCTTGAGACTAAACAAAACTCTTCTTTTGTAAATCTCTTCTTCTTTTTCTATCTATCAAACTATTTAAATATATATATATTTATATATATATATATATATAACCTCTCTGGACATGCAGGACATGACTCTAGGTCATTTTTAAGTAGAGTTTAATACGTTTGAATTCAAAGTTTTCATTCAATAGACTAGTTGCAATACCAAAGTTAAAGAGCCCTGTCTGCTCTTCTATTTCCCCTTTGCTGGAGGTAGAAAAATTGGATTCATACTTTTCCAAAAGCTATTAGCACAACATGAAGTGTAAATATCCTTGTCCAGGAATTTGAACTCATGTCACAGTGTTCATTTCCTATGACAGTTATCATTACATCACAAGCACCTCCTATCTATATCACTATTACACCACCAACACTTCTATCTATATACGTCTTTTGATATATGCATATATTTTTAATACATTTTTTTTATTCATGTATATATGTATATATTTTTGATATATGTATATATTTTTAATAAATTTTTTTTATTCATGTATATATGTATATATTTTTGATATATGTATATATTTTTAATACATTTTTTTATTCATGTATATATGTATATATTTTTGATGTATGCATATATTTTTAATAGATTTTTTTATTCATGTATATATGTATATATTTTTGATATATGCATATATTTTTAATACATTTTTTTATTCATGTATATATGTATATATTTTTGATATATGTACATATTTTTAATACATTTTTTTATTCATGTATATATGTATATATTTTTGATATATGTATATATTTTTAATACATTTTTTTATTCATGCATATATGTATATATTTTTGATTTATGCATATATTTTTAATACATTTTTTTATTCATGTATATATGTATGTATTTTTGATATATGCATATATTTTTAATACATTTTTTTATTCATGTATATATGTATATATTTTTGATATATGTACATATTTTTAATACATTTTTTTATTCATGTATATATGTATATATTTTTGATATATGTATATATTTTTAATACATTTTTTTATTCATGCATATATGTATATATTTTTGCTTTATGCATATATTTTTAATACATTTTTTTATTCATGTATATATGTATGTATTTTTGATATATGTATATATTTTTAATACATTTTTTTATTCATGTATGTATGTATATATTTTTGATATATGCATATATTTTTAATACATTTTTTTAATTCATATATATATGTATATATTTTTGATATATGTATATATTTCTAATACATTTTTTTATTCATGTATATATGTATATATTTTTGATATATGCATATATTTTTAATACATTTTTTAAATTTATATATATATGTATATATTTTTGATATATGTATATATTTCTAATACATTTTTTTATTCATGTATATATGTATATATTTTTGATATATGCATATATTTTTAATACATTTTTTTAATTTATATATATATGTATATATTTTTGATATATGTATATATTTCTAATACATTTTTTTATTCATGTATATATGTATATATTTTTGATATATGTATATATTTTCTCTGTGCCTTTGTCACTATCAGGATTTGACATAGAGTCAATTTTTAATCAGGATACAGCTGGTTTGATTTTTTCCTTCTCCTAGACTGGTTGCCTTAGCAAAGTTAAAAAACCCAGTCTGCTCTATGATTTACCAATAGTTGGTGAATAGAAAAGAAGGATTTGTACATTTCCCAAAGGGTAATTGCATAGTATGAAATGCAAACAGCATCCTCAAGGATTTAAATTTATATTCCTACAAAGATAACCGTTACACCAAGACTGGCTCCCTTTTATCTATAGGCAAATAGTATGGCCGTAAAGGTACTCTAGTCTTTATAGGTCATATGGAAATCAGACCTGACCAATAAAATGAAACGCAGTTTCTTCCAAGCAGTGGTCGTGTTGATACTGCTGTATGGATGCACCACTTGGACGCTAACAAAATGGCTCGAAAAGAAGCTAGACGGCAACCACACAAGGATGTTGTGAGCAATATCAAACAAGTTCTGGTGGCAACACTTCACAAAGCACAAACTATACGGCCACCTGCCTCCCATCACGAAAACTATCCAAGTTAGACGAACCAGGCATGCAGGACACTGCTGGAGAGGTAGAGATGAGCTCATAAGTGATGTACTTCTATGGACCCTCACTTATGGCTGAGCAAAAGCAGGACGACCAGCTCAAACATATATACAGCAGCTATGTGAAGATACGGGATGTAGTCCAGAAGACCTGCTGGAGGCAATGAACGATAGGGAAAATTTGCGAGAGAGAGTCAGGGATATCCGTGCAGGCAGCACGACATGATGATGATGAGACTTTATAGAGTAACCTAGCAGAAAGAAAACCTTTTGAATTCAAAGACCCGACTAAAACATTTGTACTGGGTGATTGAAAAGTATCTCTCTATTTTGAAATAGTTTTAATTCATTTCTTGTAAAAATTATTGTTAAGAAATAAATTATAAGAATTTTAAAATAGAGATTTGCTTTTCAATCACTCTGTATAAATATGTATATTGTGCTTTTTTAATTGCATTTCAAAAACTTTTTATCTAGTAACAACTTGGAAAAATGCCTATCATTAATTCTGATAAGATAATGATATGGATTTTTTTCCCACCATTAATCACTTTATAAAAACTCAACATTTTCTAAAATGGAAATAAGTAACTTATCCATAAATTTTAAAACAAATTGAGCTGAGAGAGAGAGAGAGAGAGAGAGAGAGAGAGAGAGAGAGAGAGAGAGAGAGAGAAGGGGTTAAAGAAAGAATTGAGAGAAAGTGAAAAAGGGAAAGAGTAGAGTATAGTGTGTGGGAAAATTAGAATGATGACAGATGTGTGATTTAATTTTTGACTTTATTTCTTCCTAGAACATGAAAAATCAATTATGGTAATAAAAGCTATTTCATTATAAGCAACAATTGGTAACTTTGTTAGTTATGTATAAATATGTACGCACACACATATATATATATGTGTGTGTGTGTGTGTGTGTGTGTGTGTGTGTGTATGTGTGTGTGTGGATAGCAGAATTGTTGTTTCGCATACATTGAAAATTGAATCAGTAAGTCAAGTTTAAGTTCTGGGTGAGGTTGTTTGTGTTTCCTTCACATTGATAAATAAGGCATGAGCCCACTTGTCCTCCACCTCTCATAGATAAATAGTTGGGCTGAATGGACTTTCTTGTCTTTTAGGGTACCTGGTCTTGGAGAAAGAAAACTTTGAATTCAAACCCTCTTCAAAAATATGGCAGAGCAAAGCCAATTTCTCTTCAAGTCTAACAGGCTTTGGAGAAGGCCAAAATTCTGAAATTGCATGAAAAAAGTATGATACGATTGGTTGGGGGATATAGATCTAAACAGTACTGTTAATAAGTATTTGAACAAAAATACAATTTGTTCCTCATCACAGGAACTTTATGCAAGAAGAACCAAATTTTATTACAGTCAACATGAGCAGCTATGCATTTACTCAGGTTTTGTAATTTTAGATGTTAAATTAAAAAAAAAAATCTATCTATCTATCTATCTATCTATCTATCTATCTCTGGTTGTACATATCTATATATCTATTTATCAATTTATATCTGTTCATATTTATCGATCTATTTATCTATCTTAGTTGGTTCAAGTCTACCTTACACAATCTATCTATCTATCTATCTATCTATCTATCTATCTATCTATCTATCGATCTATTTTAGACTGTTTATATCTATCTACTTTTATTTGATCTATATCATTGTAGTTTATCTCAGTTTCTTTTAGGAGAATTTCATCTCTTTGTAAAAGAATTTCATTTGTCTTAGTTCTTAAATTACAGATTTTTTTGGCCACTTCACAAGCTATGTTTGCTGAGCTGAACCCATCAGACAATTTGACTTTAACTGAAAATCCACAAAATTACTATTACTGTTTTATTCCATATTATTTCTTTGACGATTTAAAATCACAGAAGAATATCTGATCTCAATGAAATAAGGGCATTTTAAAGAAAACAAAATAAGAATACCAAATAAAATAAATGAATAAAACCAACAAAACCAAAAAATATCTGCTTAAAATAAAATTAAAAAAAAAAAGAATGAAGTAAAATGCAAATTTTTCAGAAGCCTTGAGCAATTTTGTGATAAGCAAGCTGGACTGCTATTTACAATCATGTTTATGGCAGAAATGCTTCTGAAATTCATGGACATGGCTTTTTGGAAAGAAAAAGGAAGACAGAAAAGATAATGAAAGAGTAGCAGCAGCAACAACAACAAAAACAAGATGGAGGAAACAGGCAGGAAAAAGATCAAAAGATGGAATGAAAAATTCTAGAAAAAAAAAGAAGAAAAAAATGGAATATAATTGGTCGAATAGACAGAGGTTTTCATTGGTTGGAAAAGATGAAAAAAAATGGGGTATGTTTTTATTGTTGTTTGAAACGGTGTGCACATAATCCAAGTGAAAGATAAGGGGGGGATTTGTTGCCAGGGCATAAATGGCTGCACCTACGTTAGTAATTTGCATTGATTTCTGCACGAATTCAGACTATGGTTGGGAGAGTTGGGCTCTATCCTGATATTGATCTTTTATCAACAGGCATGTACTCAAGTGAACAGGAATTGCTATGGGATGAGATTCTTTGTGAGATTGTTCCTGTTGAAAGTGGAGCATAAAGTCCAGAAATGAAGAAATGTAGTCTGAAATGTCTCAAAGTTTTAGTGAGGTAGAATAAGAACTGAAAATGCTTTAACTTGGAAGAAAAAAGAAATAAAAATATCAATAAGTAATAATTCTTGAAGCAATAAAAGAATCCAATTAAATTCCTGCTTGACTCTAAAGGACCATTATTTAAAATAATAGTTACCAACTATTTCTTGCATGGGTAAGCTCTTTGAAAGCAATAGAAATATTTAGTCACACACAGTGTATAAATTAAAAAACATATCTAAAAGCTATTTATACATTCCATTTGATTAATAATTTCAGCAGCAAATTATTGGTGTTAGGTAAAAACATTTGAAACCATACAACTATGTGCAAAAAAAAAAAATGATTATTATTAAACAGGAATAGTTAATTAAAGCCAAATAATTGTGTATGAATAATTAGTTTTTGATAAGAATGCTTGATACTATATAACAAATGGGGTGTCTTCGTGGTGTAATGGTTAAAGCGATGGACTGCGGAATCGTAGTACGCGAGTTCGTACTCCAGTCGCGCTATTACATTCACTTTCAAGCAAATACCCTTGGGAAAGGTATGAACCCCCTTATCCTCCTAGCTATGGGTTAAATAGCACCACTACTGTTCTTCTCGGAGAATGGCTTTGGCATTAAATAACCTAAAAAGAGTTGATATGCCATTAAACAAAGAAACCAAACCAAACTATATAACAAACAAATTATTATAGTAATTAATTAAAATTGGCAACCATAGTTGTGGCTGACCTGAAGGCTCCCTTTTCGATAGCTACTACACCAAGATGCAGGAGAGCTGAGTGTTAAGCAAGGTGGCATCAAGTACCATTTTTTGAGTCTTTGGTATGACTTGACCTGGGATTGAACCCAGGTCTTCTGGGGCCATTGGCAAACACTCTAACCATCATGCTAATGTCCGGTAACAAATTATTAGGACATATAAAAAAAGAGAGATAAAAAAAGTGACTGCAATGAGACATTGAAAGTATAAGTACTTATAATTAAACATTTAAAAATGAATGAATTTTTGGTATTAAATAACCCATAAGGAGTTGATGTACCTTTAAACATATAAACCCAAAAAATCAAAGCAAACCAGAAAATTGTGCAATTCACATCATGGAACTTAAGTAACAGAGAAAAAAAAAAAGAAATAATTGTAAATGATTGATTTTTAGTTTTTATACTACTTGGCTTTTGAGCATTGAGCATTCTTATCTTTTAGTAAAAACACTTGCAATCATGTATACATTATATTGCATCAGATGATGAAACTCCAGTTCTAGAGTAGGTCTTCATTACAATTATTAGTGTGGAGTACCCCTTCATTTCCACCACTCCCAGATCCACTCTGACACAAAGTAGTAGTGCCTGTTAGAATCTAATCTAGAGGTCAAATAGATCTGTTTAAAAACTATGTATATTCAATAGGACTTTATATAAGAAAAAAATCTTAAACAACTACATAAAGAATGTAAATATAAACATACAATGACTACAATTCCTTAACCTCTATACAAAAATAAAACCAAACAGTTTGACATATATATATATATATTTCAATCCAGTAAATCCAGAATAGGGAATAATTCCAATCATGACAAATAAAAAATATTTAAAAATAGAATATTAAATTTAGATATTCCTGCTAAAGAGCTCTATGTAAATAAAATCCACAGAGCAAATAAATTTTTGTCCCCCCAAAAACAATAATCAGTCACATTAGGATGATAAATTTATTTCCCAGGATGGAAATAAATTTATTATCCAAATGTGACTGATTGTTGTTTTTTTGGGACAAAACACACACACACACACACACACACACACACACATATATATATATATATATATATATATATATATATATATATACATGTTTTATATATATATATATATATATATATATATATATATATATATACATGTTTTATATATATATATATATATATATATATATATATATATACTGGTACATTGGTCTAGTGGGAAGAGTGTTCATCAATGGCTAAGGAGACCGGGGGTTCAATCCCAGGGCGAGTCATACCAAAGACTCAAAAAATGGTACTTGATGTCCCCATGCACCCTTGCTTAACTCTCACCATTATAAGGTAGAGATCAAGGGAAAAGTGGTGCAATCCAGGGAAAGGAGTAGCACCCTGCCCTAAACCTTGGTGTAGAAGCTAATGAAAAGGGAGCCTTCAGGTCACCCTTGAGTACAGTTGCTAACTTTACTTTACTATTATATATATATATATATATATATATATATATATATATATATATATATATACACACACATATATATATATATATATATATATATATATATACACATATGCATGTATATACATATAAATGTTTCATTTTTTCTTTAACGTTTGTCATACTTCTGTTATTATTTTTATTTCAAAGTCATTCAAAGAATATCTTCTCTATCTTTTTCTAACAAAAAATCTTTTGTATGAGTTATTCTCCAGAGAAAGTCTTCTATTGCTGCTGTGGCTAGCTATAAAGCAGATGAAATGTGTTTGGGAAAAGACCTTTAAAGGATTTACAGGCTTTCATGTTTCAGATGATGAAAGGCATGGAGAGCAGGCAACTGGTCTGTAATTTCAAACTGTATAGGAGAACTATCTATATGGTAGCCCTGAACTCCATTTCAAGCACGACCACCTTCTATGCTTTGTATGAATAAAAATTAGCATAAAGAGAAAAGAAATAAGGTAAAATATGAGGGTGGACTGAAAAGTTCATTGAATATGTCCCAATGAAGTTTATTTTTCAACATTGACTCCTTTGCAGTCCACACACTTCTTCCATTAGTGTTGCTGTACTTCGATCACATTGGTTAAAAAAGTCATCAGTAGCAGATATAATGTCATCATATATCCTAGTAAATACGTAGGCCAACTGTTGTTGAGGGTGGCCTGAAGGCTCAATTTTCAATAGCTAATAAACCAAGGTGTAGGAGGGGTACTGCTCCTTTCCTTGGATTGCTCCACTTACCCTTGATCCTTACCTTATAATGCTGAATGTTAAGTAGACTGATCCATTGGCATAATCATTAGAGTGTTTGCCAATAGCCCAGGAGACCAGGGTTCAATCCCAGGTTGAGTCATACCAAAGATTCAAAAAATGATACTTGATCCTACCTTGTTTAACACACAGCGTTATAAGGTATAAATCAAGAGTAAGTGGAGTAATCCAGTGAAAGGAGCAGCACCCTCCCTTACACCCCGAGGTAGTAGCTATTGAAAAATGAATCTTTGGGTTGCAGTTGATTACCCTCATGATAAAGGTAAAAAATGTTATAAAAACACCCTCAAAAACCTGAAAAATAATTCTTTGGACCTGATTCATAAACCATAAACGCTTATGTTCGTCTTAGTCATTAAAAATGAAATTTGTGCTTTGAAATCACTTTCTAAATGAGCAAGAGAATGGTAGTACATCAGATATTGTCGAGTATTTTTTCCCAGCAAGAATGTTTGTTAATCCTAGTATATAACATAGTTTTTCTTTGCATAGGTTTGCACACATATTGCTAGTAATTATATAGGACTGGGGCATGATCATTCTTGGGAATAGAACATTTGAAAGAGACATACTGAGTACATTCATTTTTTAAATTCTGGTTTCCAAAACGGTGTGATGCCAGTCTTTCAAGTCAGTTTTGTGTTTGTGCAGACATGATTTCAAACATTCCTTGTAGCATAGCTTGGGCTTTGATAGATTTCTTTTATCAGTGCCCAGTTAACCACAAAAATATCTTTAGCAGCAAATATCCTGTCGATATATATGAACAAAGAGACATATATACGAGATATCTAAAAGTCAAGGAAAATATTTACTAATCCAACATGTTTATAACTATATTACAAAAACCTTTATGAATATATTACCAGCACTACTATACTACTTCATCACAGAGTCACTAATAAGTTTGATGCACTTATCCCATTGACAAATGAATTCTTATCTTATATACCCTTATAGAATAACATGGCATCAAGTCAACTGTTCTTCCATTGATTACTTTGGTACTCAAAGTGATACATCAATTACTTTTGAACAATTTCACAGATCACCAACTTGAGAAGATTAACTTCAAACAGCCATATCCCAAAGTTTTTACTTTCTATCATCTCAAATTAAAACTTCAATGCATACAATGTTGTTTTCTGCTGTTGACAATGTTACACACTTTTTCATATGAACTAATTAAAGTGAAAGTATTTTATATTTTTCAGTTGTTTGTTTAAAATCTTTATTTTTCTTTTTAATCATTAATGATGTTAAATTTGATTTATATTTTTTTTGCTTCATTTGATCTGCCAATGTGACATTGTTATTCATGCTAAAATTTAAATCAATTATCCTTGTTATAATGGATTCTAAAATGTAAAATCTGTGCCCACAGGTAGATTCAGAAAAGTGATGCTAACTTTTTTAAATTACTCATACTTGCAAAATTCTTATTCAATATATGAGGTGCCTTCCATAAGTTAACAGACATTTTTGTACAGGTTTTTAAAATAAAATTGTCGTTGACTCTTGAAAATTCAGTATGTTATTACTATACATCTTATGAGATGACTGACCAATTTTTATGATTTCAGGTTCAAATCAACAGCTACAGCAGCAATTAGAATACACCCTGATTGTCACAGCTGGTTAATTTCAAAAATACAATCTGGACGTGAGGACATTTTAGAAGAACGATATGCAATAAAATTCTGTTTTAAACTTGGAAAAAATGCCACAGAAACATATGGAATGTTTCAGACTGCTCTTGAACCATCTTGCATGAATCAAGCACCAGTTTTTGAGTGGCATAAGAGATTCAAGGAAGGCAGGGAGTCTGTGAGGGATGAGGAGAGGTGTGGGAGGAGTAAAGAAGTCAGAACACCAGAGTTGATTGGCCAAATAAAGAATTTCATGGATAAGGACCGTCGTGTGCCTATAGAGACAATAAGAACTCAGTTTGATGTCAGCGTGGGAACTGTACAACGCAATTATTTGCAAGGAACTGAAGATGTGGAAGATTTGCGCAAAGTTTATCCCAAGGGTGCTCAGAGAAGATCAGAAAGAAAGACGTTGTCATGACAGCAGGGAGATGGTCAAGCTGATCAATTCAGATCCCACAGGTCTTGATGCTCTGGTGACCTGTGATGAAAGCTGGATCTACTGCTATGAGCCAGAGACCAAGAGACAGAGTTCCCAGTGGAAGCATACTGGCTCTGCCAGACCCAAGAAGGCCAGACAGAGCAAATCCAGCCACAAACTTTTGATGATCGCTTATTTTGACTGCACTGGCATGATCTACATGCACTGGGTTCCCACTGGATAGACAGTCAACAAGGAATACTATGTTGAGGTTTTAAGGGTGTTCAGGGAGAGATTCTGTCGGAAGAGGCCAGAACTCTTCAAATCAGCTCAGTGGCATTTCCACCAGGACAATGTACCCATCCACAACTCCATCCTTGTCACAGACTATTTGACCAAGATGGGCATCGATAGTTCCTCACTTTCCCTATAGTCCAGACCTTGCTTTTGGTTATTCCCTAAGCTCAAGGAAAAACTTAGAGGCTGTCATAAGGAGACAATTGAGGAGATGAAAGAGGCTGTGACAAACGTCATTGACATGCTCACACAAGAGGACATGTATGGGGCCTTTCAGAAGTTGTTGGAACAGTACAACAAGTGCATTACAGCCGGAGGAGATTACTTTGAAGAGGACTAGAGTTTTATGTGTGTACTATCAATAAAAGTGCCCATACAAAAAAAAGTCTGGAAACCTTTTGAACAACCCTTATAAGTGGTAACTTTGGGTTTTGATAATTTAAAAACCAAAAAAGAAGGAATCTTAGAACAGTTACTTGGAATGAGGGAAATAACAAAGCAAAATGTATAGAAGTCAATGGAACCATTTGCACTATTTTGTAAGGGATTTTAAAAGACATAAAGCCAGAAGAAAATAAGACAAATGGATATTTATTTCAAAAAAATATTTCTAAAAGAAGAAATATAGATATGAACACAGATGTGTGCAACAAATTTCTGGGGAGAAAAGAATTACCCAGTTTTTGTTTAGAAAAATGAATGTTATGATAGATAATAAAAAAAAAACAAAGGATACTAAGAAAAGTTTTGATAAAATATGTCATATAAATTGTGATTTAGAGAAATGAAACATTGACACATGAGAAATAAGTAGTGTAAAGCATAAAAGTGAAAGTAGAAAAAAAGCTTTTGAGACAGCACTGAGATATGATCAGAGAAACCTACTTATATGGAGTAAACAATACTAAAATTTGTATCTCAAAGGTTTGAATAGAACAGTGATGGAGGACATTTTCATATTTAAAGGCCAGATTGAAATTCATTGTCAACTACTAAAACCACACTTAATAGAATTTTATTGTGATTACAACAAAATCTAATGTTTGAACTATATGTTAATCGCTAAATCCAAATATGGTTGTCATGCATTTGTTCACTGATGGGTCAAGTGCATTAATGTCAATAGCAAGTACACAGCAAAGCAGTACCATAATATTGCTTGTAAGAAATGCATAATGCTTTATTTGTACAGTTATAAGTATGTTGGATTGATAAATGCTTCTACTTTAATATTCAGGCATCCTTGTATATATATATATATGTGTGTGTGTGTGTGTGTGTGTGTGTAGCACTATTCATAAATAAATTCAGCCTTACCAATATTTGATAATAAGGTTAAATTTCTTATAAACCAAAGATCTCTAGATTTTATTATTTTTTTGTAAAACATTATAGAATCAAAAAAAATGGTGAGGAACCTTTTTGTGTCTTAAGGCCACATTGAAATTTATGATCAACTATGAAGGCAACACTAAATAAAATTTTGACATGTTTAAAACAAAACCTATTGTCTGAATTATTTATTAACAACTTAGCCCAAATCTAATTAATATATATTAAAAGAAATGAAAAACTTAAACTCTTTAACAACATTTTCATGATTGCTTTTTTCAAGAAAGCATTATGATATTAGGTTTTAAAGTGGAAGTGCTCAGTTTCAATAGTTCTTTTGAAGGCAACACTTGCTGATTTTTAGGCTGTATATAGCCTTAAGGCTGCAGATTCTCCACTTCCAGACCAGAGTTTTGAAGCAGTAGAACATATTTTTATATTTTTTGATGGCTTTTTAGAGGTGCATATAGCATAATGGTTATCATGGCAAATGGAATCAGTTAGCTGGGTTTAAATTCTGGTCAAAGATTTTTGCATACATTTTACATTAATGTCTTTGAGAAAGACATGAATTCTTTTCTGGGGAGAGTGTCCCTTTAATGTAGTGGTTAATGTGCCAGACTGCAACATTGTAGTAAGTGAGTTCAAACTCCAGTTACACTATTATGTTCACTTGAAGCTTAATAACCTTGGTAAAGGTATGAACTCCCTTATCCCATCACTAATATTCTCCCACAAGGATGGCCTTGGCATTGGATAATCCACAATGGTTGATATGCTATTAAACAAAGAAATAAAAAATGAACCTATTTCTTCTACCCACTTAACTTTAAGGGAAATGACATGGAAGACTTAGATCATTAATCTTGGCAGGTAACTAGTCTTGCAAAAGAGCAATTCTGAATTCAAAACCAGGAGCATGAGTCTTTGAGACAATTTCCCATTGTCTTCACTCATGTTTTGGTAACTCTTTTGATGATGCTGATGCCAAGTTGCAACAGCCATTGCTCTTTTCTTGAACAACATTGGTGTTGTGGAGAATGGAGATTTTTCTTTTGTATCGAAAACTGCCTTTGTTCCAAATAACCTTTGTCATAAGCCTGTGTTGAGATCCAGACACAGATCCATGGTCTTACAAGATAAAGAAATACTACGGCATAGCTTTTAATAGCCTAAGGAAAGCTGAAACAGTATTGAATCATAAAATAGATATATTTTGGGTTTCCATAGAAGCGACTGGGGTATTGTTTTCCACTGAAGTGGAATCAGTCAAATGAATAAATTCTGTGAATCCATTTGCACTCTTTGAGTAAAATAGAATTCCTCAGCAAGCGGAAAGAAAATAAAGTTAAATAGAATTAAAGAAATCTATACATACAAAAAAAAAAAAAAAAAAAAACACAAAGAAGATCATATGAAAGAAGAAAAAAGAAAAGAAAAAGGAAAGTAAAACAAAGATGCCAACTTCTGTTTATACCACAATGTTAGTTCATTAGTCCAGAATCTTTTGTTCCTTGAGATGCCCGCAAAAGTTGAATACTATGCAATCCAACAAATGAATGCCTGTTCAATGCACTTCTAATTCAAAGAGACTACAACTCAATTCGAGGGCTTCTTTGTACTAAAAAACAAACACATTTCATGTAAACTAAGATCAAAGTATTTCAGCATTAGTTTTTGTCTTTTTCATTGCTCGTTTTACATGTATGAACAAAATCAAATTCTTTGTATTACTTTTTTATTTAATGGTTCTAAATTTAGCACATTGTTTTGTTTCATTTGATCCCTCTAACATTACTCTTATATTACTTTTAAGTTACTTCTGGGTTCAGATCTTTAAATTTACCTGCATAAACATCCCATGCTATGGATTAATAATGGGTCATGTTGGGCCCTTTAGCCTTGGTATGGCAATCCATTTAGGAGAAGTAAAAATGACTTCAATCCAGCAGTACTCAGCTTAAAAAGTGATATAGTGTTGCATCCTGCTTTTGCAGGAGAACAGGGTGCATATCTTATTTTTAGATAAAGTATTGTTGGTCATTATTATTTGTGATTTTGACAAATATTTTGCTTCATTTTTTTTAAAATCATGATAAAAAGCAATTTAAAAAGGTGAAGGAAAATACGAGTGAAAATGAATAATAATAATGACTGACAATACTTCATCTAAAAATAGAAATAAATAAGATTTCTTTGAGCAAAAATCGGAAAAGAAATAAAGAATAATTTTTTTCATGTAAAATATCTCTCTCATTGTCACTGATCCTGTAACAATGTTTGATTATAGGGCCAGGAATAGCCTGGTGGAAGCAATCCCTCTTCAGTTCTACAACTGATTTTCATTCTCCTACATTAGCTGCCATGGGGGCAGGAATGGCCTGGTGGTGGCAATCTCTCTTCAGCTCTAAAACTGGTTTTCCTTCTCCTAGACTAGTTACTATCTCTGTCTGTCCTACTATTGGACCATAGCTAGTGGCAGAACAGTAGGATTTATCTTTCCCAAGGGTATTAATGCTATGGGAAATTGAAACAGTGTTGTTACGGATTTGAACTCAGGTAGCCAACTCTACTTCCTACGATAACCATTGTGTTATGATCACCTCCACTTTAAATAAAGCAATTAAAAACCAAGATATATTGCCATAGAACATTTTTTCCATTTTGAAAAGAATGAATTAATAAAGACGAAAAAGACAATTGTAAATATTAATAAAATCACAGATTATAATATCCATGATCTAATAAACAACCTATTTTATCACTCCCTCTGTTGTTGCTACAATTGCTGTTTCTGTAGTAGTTGTTGTAGTAGTAAATAGTTTGCCACTTTTTTCTAAGAAAAAAATGAATTGCAAACCTGACACTAAATGGAACAAACATCTTTGGATTTTTCACTGACATTTTGAATTCTTAAATAAAGCTAGAAGCCATTGTTTCATTTTGAAACTCTCCATGAATTAATTAAAGTGAATTGCAAATTCCTTAGATCCTGTCACAATAAAAGAAAATTATTAAAGAATAAATTAAAAAACATAAATTTACAGATGAAATTTTTTCCAGATAATGACATTATCAATATTTTTTCTCAACTTTTAAAAAATAATTTCTGCCATTAATAAAAAAAAATTTTTCTTATTGCTTTTATTCTTGTTGCTATTTTCAAAGACATTTCTGAAATAATTAATAATACTGGTTATTTATTGTTGTTGCTTTTGTTAATTCAATTCCCACTGTTGATTTTAAAAATTCTTATTATGAAAACTGATTTGGTTTTTTATTGGAAAATGAAAATGAGAATTTTTATAAGAAAATATGTTCATCTTAATTAGCATTGTGTACCAAAAAAATTTTCTGAGGAATAGCCTGAGCATATTTTAAAAGGAATTCTTTCGTCTTATTTGAAATCAAAGTTTGTAATTGTCTTGGATTATTTGCACAAACAATTCTTTCTAACCCGTCAAAAATGACTAACTTTGTTATTCTCTACTCTGGCACTTAAAACAAATCCCCAAGTGTTACATGTACTGATAAAACATGATAGGACTTTATGTGCATGCATACATACTTAATACATACATACACACATACATACATACTTTATACAAACATACATGCATACATACATAAATACATATATTGTTTTATAAGTACAGGGTGTCTCAATATACATGGGACCCATGTGACTCTTAATAACTCTACTAATAATAATGTTGTGTCCTTTTTTGGTTTGGTTTGGTTTTATGGCATGTCAACTATTTTAGGTTATTTAATGCCACATCCATTTTTATACATATCAACAGTTTTATTTTTAAAATTTAGTTTAGCACAAGTACACGGCTTAAATGTCAAAAACGGTTCTATTTCAAACAATTCCGTTTAGCATAAGTACAATTTAGTTCTATTTGACTGATAGATAGGACCCTATTAGGAGCTACTACTCCAAACCCAAGAGGACTTGGGAGCAATGACAATGAAGGGGTACTCCACATTCCCCAAAGCTCCAGTGTTGCTGGAATCTCACCATCAAGATTGTTTAGTGTCATAACTGGACACTCATTTGGGGAATCTGACCTTTCTGCAGAGATACAGTTAGTGTAATCTGCAGACACAACTGACTGGGCTAGTTCTTTTTTGTTTCAGATTTGAAAATAGTATACTATAACAACTATTAGTCCTTGATCAAAATTTTTAGACAAGAGAGGAAAAATATCTTGCATCACTACTTGTTTGGAGACAAAATCATTCAAAACTGTGCAAACAAAATTTCGCTGGATGTTTAACTTTTTAAGTTTAAAAATTATCCCCACAAAAAACAAATTTATCATTGCGTACATAAATTTCAAACCACAGGGTCCGTAAACAACCTCAACAAGATGGCAGAAAATCCCAGATCTGGCAGGAAGTTGACTGCAAGATATCCTGATAATGTGGATGAGACATTCTTCTGTCAGAAGGAGTCTGAAAAAGTCCCTCTGAAGACGTTCCCAAGAATTAGGTCTTTCACATGTACCGTTGCAAAGAATCTTAAAGAAGGATCTTCAGCTGTATCTATACAGAATCCCGATCGAGCTTAAACTCACAACAGGTGATATGGAATTTCTTGTCACAGGAATAAATCATTATCATATCCATGGGTTGCATATATTTTGAGACACCCTATTGATGTGGCATTTCAGATGTTTCCAATGGAAAAAAAGAAACTATATATATATATATATATATATATATATATATATATATAACACACACACACAAATAGCATCCATTTTTTTCATCAAACACATTTGAAAATGGAAAAATAGAGGATATATATATACATATATATATATATATATATATATATATATATATATATATATATATATATTGATATGGTAACCCACATTGGTTTTCTTGCCAGTTAAAAACTTCCAAGAAGGTTTGTTTTTCTTGTGTTTTTTACTTCTGCCTTCTACTTCCACTCCTGGGGTGTGTAGATGCTTATTTCACTGTATAGAGGCAGGAAATTTTTTGCAGTTATAATTCATCTTGTCGCCCATTTCTTCCCAAAAAGTTCCATTAGCTGATTGGATTTTCCATCTTACAGAAAATAGATTAAAAAATTAATATAAAAAAAATCTAAGAAGGTGAGATTCAATTGGCTTTTAGTATTTATACTGCTCTGTTGAACAGCAGTTGAGCACTCCTGGTTTATCAAACATTTTTTAAACTATTGTTTGTTCTCATCTGTTTATATATATAAATATATACACATATGTGTGTACATATATATATATATATATATATGTATATATATATATATATATATATATATATATATATATATGTATATATATATATATATATATATATATATAACCAGCACATTGGCATAATGGTTAGAGTACTTGCCAGGAGACCGGAGTTTAATCCCAGGTCAAGTGATACAAAAGACTCAAAAATGTACCTGATGTCTCCTTGCTTAACACTCAGCATTATAAGGTATGGATCAAGGGTAAGTGAAGCAATCCAAGGAAAGGAGTAGTGCCCTCCTTAAAACCTCAGTGTTGTTATTATTGAAAATGGAGCCTTTAAGTTTCCTTTGACTATGGTCAGCCAACTTAATAACTTATATATATATATATATATATACATATATATATAGGATTTAATTGGTATGGTTTTACTTATTTATAGCCAATTATTTATACCAAGATTTAAGGTTGACCTGATTGTAAGTCACTTATTGCCAAGATATTGTTTCACTTCCCCATATATATATAGGAGGTGCTCAGCACAGTGGTTATAGTTTTAGGAAATAGAATTGATAACCTGACTTCAAATCCTAGGCAAAGCTGTTTGTGTTTCATTCCACACTAATGCCTTTGGGAAAGACATGAATAAAATTGTTCTCTAACCCCCATGCTAAGTGTAAATAGTTGAGTAAACTTGATTCTTGGACCTTGGGATAGACAACTAGTCAAGAAGAAGGAAAACATAGCTGAGGCAAATAGATGTATTTTGTCCCATCACCAGATATCTAGACCAAACCTGTTTAATCACTAGCATGCTGTGATGGCGGACAGAAAAAAATAGTGGCCAAGTGAGCACTTGAGACAACCACTCTCCAGTAACTAATTTAGAAACACAGGCAATGATAACAAAAAGCTGTTACTCCCATTTGCAACCTTGACAGTTCAAACGATTTTTACCCTTAATATAATCTTCAATATTTTAGTGATTTCTCTTTGCACAGTTTCCCTTATGCAAATCAGTATTGCTGAGTATTTGTTCAATCATTTCAGTTATTGGCTCGGTAATGGAACTAAATATTATTGCTATTATTATCAGTGAGTTATCTCTGAGGCAATCAGATACGTGTCAATCAATATTATTTTTCTGTATTTTATGGGGAGAAAATTGATTTTGATCCATTCTGGATAACAAGCAAATTGTATTTAGATAAAATAGTTCTATGTTGCTAAATGTTGATGTTTGGAAAATCCTAAACATCTATAATAATAAAAGGATATCAATGAGATGAAACAAAGGGTATTGATAAATTTAGCAGAAGACTTAATACCTTTTTAATCATATGTTGAATGGTAGACTTGCTTAGTTACCTGCCCTTGGTGACTAAAAGGTTACAAAAAATGGAAATCAAATTTTAAGAGGGTTCAGTTCTATCAGAAAATCAATAAAAATACATCAGCTTTAGAAAGAAGACATATCCATAAATTAGAAAGTTAATCCATTAAAAAAAAAATTCCTTTAACAGTCAAATAGCAAAAACTATGTAATAATCGCACCCCCCAATTAACAATCCAACTCTAAATCTGTCAGGGGAATGTGGAGTATACTTCATTGACATTACTTCCAGATCCACTCTTATCCAGAGTGTTAGTACCTATTAGGGTTCCATCTGTGGGTGAAATTGATCTGTTTTGAAATTATTCATATTCAGTTTGACCACAGGCAAAAACAAAAACCTCTTAAACAACTACACAAAAAAATGTTGATATTAACATACAATGAATGCAGTTCCCTAACCTCTAGGCATAAAATATTCCTAGATGGGTTTATATGGTGTTAAAGCCAATGAATGCATCCATCAATCGATTGACCAACTCTTAATTCATCGAAAAATAAACTAAACCAGGTAAATATGTTTATAAAATTTGTTTTTATAACTACTAAAAGTTAATAACAATTAACAATACTTCATATAAGAAATTCAAATATCTGGAGAGTTGTGATAAAAAAATGATCAGCAACAAATAAGGTGGCCCAAAAGAAGCACAAGGGCAGGCATGATTGATTGGGAAAGATGATCTACTGGGAACTGTGCAGTCAACTATATAGACCAATCATATATCCACGGACAAGAAACTGTTCTGGAAAATGAGATATATAAAATCAAATGAGATTTTGAGATAAAAGTGAATCACCCAATCCAGGCCATAAAACTAGATATTGTTATAGTTAACAATAAAGAAAAGAACTTGTGGACTTTGCTGTTCCAGCATATTGAAATATTAACTGAAATGGAAGGAAATATTGAAATATCGACTGAGTGAAATGAAAGCAAAGCAAAAGATTAGATAACTACATAGACCTTACTAGGAAAATGGAAAAAAAAAAGGCAACAGAAAACTGGGGGTCCAGAAAGGATTAAGACTGTCTATAGCATAGTGCCATTGAAATTGACAGAAATACTGAGGAGAGTCCGGAAGAAATGAGGCAGCTTGATGTTACTTGGATTTCAGTGAAGGCCAACAGTTACCACCAATATGAAAACTCACAAAGAGTATAATAATCAGATTGAAAAATCCCATCATTGTCTTCCACATATCAACTGCACCATGGATGTGATTTGCTTCTCCTGAAATCAACAATCTTTTTGTAATCAATTTGACAGAATGATAACTGCTAGAAAAAAAAGAAGAGATGAAACAATGTCATATGATACTGTTAACAATGGGCACTCAGTCCCTCAGTCATTCACTAACTAACTCCCTCACTCTTATTGGTCTATATTGCAATTTTGCTTGTTTCATATATAAAGAATGAAAAAAAAAAAAGAATCTCTAATCATTAGTAATTGACCTGATATTTGTTCTTGCCTTTGTAAGTTGTTGAGCAAAAGAAACAAAACAAAACAGAATGTGGTATGATTTTATATCTTTCTAACATGGGCATATTTTGTTCGGTTTTTATCGAAGAAATCCAAAAGGAATAGCAATTTCAATAAAATGATTATGGCTTCCTGGAAGAGAGGTAGAGCATTTCACAGTAATTTCTCATACTGCTGACAATATTCGACTGTTTAATATCCCCGGAAGTTCATTGAAAACCCTTTATTATTGTATATTAATCTATTCAGACTCAAGTCCTCATCTTGATTTTTATTATCAGAACACTTAATTTCACAAAAGATATTTTCAAAAATGTTAAATCTTCTAAATGGAAAAAATATTCTGATTGAAAAAAATATCAAATTAATATTGATTGATTATTTGTGAAGTGAAACAAAATGATAATTTTGTTTTCACATTATGGACCATAAATAATGTATCTACTGTATCAGCAGTTGGAGGAGATGTTTGTTGTCAAATGGTGATCATCATTGGAAATGGACACAACAACCAAAGTTCAAATTTTGGACAATGCTACTTGACAATAAAAACCGTAAAAATGTTTTTACCCATAAAGAATGAATATACTTGGAAGAAGAATAGCTATAACACTTGGTTAAAAGAATATAACTCACATTTAATTCTTGAAAGGGTTTAAAGCTTCTGTGGGTGTGTGAGAGACAGAGACAACGGCAAGGAGGCGAAGACAGACTGCTATACGGACCCATAACTTCTTAGCCTCTCTGTGTCATCTTTAAGGCCTTAAGTCTTCTCTTCTGATGAGATGTATTCAACTAGTCCTCGCTAGGGGACTGCTTAGCCCCCAGCAGCCACGGTTCTCTATCTGCCGACATGACTGACCACTGCAAGCTGGGACTGACTCAAGACTGAGCATTAATCCCCTTGAGAAAGATATGAATTCCACTATTCCTTCTCTAATTATTAACAAATAGTCGAGCACTGAGCTCTTTAACCAAGGTATAGCAACCTGTCTAGGAGAAGGAAAAAACCTGTTTTGTAATATTTTGGTTTATGCTAGTTTGTGGTATATATATATCATGTGATAGAAGCAGTTCAAACTGGGAAAGGTACCAGCTGTTTTGATTGTATCGTAGTAGTTGGTGCAATGACATGTTGTGTATTGTTTCACACTTTGTGTGATTTGAAAACTGTATGCAACATAGTCTAATTCGGAAACTTAAGCTTTGTGAGTTTGAACTGAGCTATAATGCTATGAAAGCAACAAAAAACATTTGTTGAGTGAAAGGTGAAGGTGCAATTGATCACAGTTTAGTCACCAGATGATTCAAGAAATTTTCCTTTACAGCAAGAACTTCAATGACCTGGCAAGGTCAGGCAGTCTAAAACTATCTATTCTGAGGCCATGCTCCAAGCCATAGAGGCAAATTCAACAAGAAGCACTTGAAGAGTATCAGGCAAACAAGACATGTGGAATACTGCTAAAGAAATAAGGATGAACTTATAAATAACATTCTCTTTTGGACTCCTACATATGGTTGCACTAATGTTGACTGACCAACAAGGACATAAGCATCATCTTGGTACAGGCACTGCCAGAAGTGATGGACAATAGGGATGCTTGACCATAGAGAATCAGAGAACTCACTGCTATTTACATGACTTGATGATGATGATATCATTTGATTGATAGACAGATAGATTGGCAGACAGAGACAGAAAGATAGATAAATAGATATTTTCAGCCAAGATATCATTTGATAGACAGACAGACTAACAGATAGATAGACAGACAGACAAACAGATAGATATATAGACAAACAGATAAAAAGACAGACATAAAGATAGACTGACAAACAGACAGACAGACAGACAGATTGGCAGAGAGAGAGAGAGAGAGACAGACAGACAGACAGACGGATAGTATGATAGAAAATGGATCAGTGAGCCAAGTTCAAATTCTGGACTGTTTGTGTTTCACTTCATTTAGGTGGCCTTGCAAAAGGCAGAATCCCTTCTCTTCTCTCCTCAGCTATTGGTAAATAGAGCTGAGTAGTCTCTTTCACCTTGGTAGGGTAACCAATCTAGGAGAAGGAAAAAGTCTGAATTCTGAAACTCTGTAGCTAGGTAATTTGCTGAGGTGGAGTGGCAAACCCAAGAGCTGGAGTTCGATATAGTGCTCAGCCTCATTCTGGCAAATCATACAAAGTCACTGATATTGAGTTGTATTACACTTTACCAATCTTTGGAAAAATATTCTTGGCATGAAGAGCAGAGACTCGTTGCATGGGGTACTGCTGGTCTGCAATGCTAACTTTCCCAGGCCAGTGTTGAGATTCAGGTACCCATTGAGAGACTGACAGATGGCAGAAAAGAAAGTTTGAGTATATATTTTTGCAGATGTTCATGAGTCATTAGATGGGCATATAGGCCTTAGGTTATAACAAGGAGCTGTTTGAGAGCTTAAAGCAGTCCCACATCACTTGGCAGAACTCCTTATCCAGCTCTGTTTTGTCCCAACTAAGTACTTAGGATTTTCCTATGTGCAGGTCACTTGGCAACATTTTGTCTATGACTTAATAAGTGAACTATGATTCAGTCCAAGGAGAGTGGGTAGGGTGTTTGCTGTCTATTGCCAAATCAGACAATATCAAACATTTCAGAGTCATATCAAAATCTCTGAAGCAGATGTTTATATCTCTGGAGTGTAATGGATTTTATAAGTAGCTGCTGGATTTGTGAAAATTTCACGAGTGCCAATAACTAAACTATCATCAATTCTCTTGCAGGTATTTATGAGGAGTGTTCAAAAACTAATGAGACAAAAATGAAATGTTAATTTTATTCAAAATACTCCCCTTAGCCATCAACACACTAATTCCAGTGAGTGCAATTGGTTGAAGTATCTTTGAAGCTCCAGTTTTGGTTTGGCAAAATTCTATTTCCTATGCCTCATGTGCCTCCAGTTATCATGAGGCACATTACTCCCCAAGTTTTACAGACCTTAGAGAGAGTTTTGTATGAAAATACGTAAAAGGCTCTAGTTCATTCGATCTATCTATCTATCTATCTATCTATCTATCTATCTATCTATCTATGTGTGTGTGTATGTGAGAGATAGATAGATAGAAAGAGAGAGAGAGAGAGACAGACAGAGGGTTTTTGTTCAATTAAGACATTTTCTTCTACCATATCATATTTACCAACCCCTCCGCTCGGGCAGGATATGACACAAGGTCAATTTTTAAGCGGAGTTTAACAGGTTTTGAATTCAGAGTTTTCCTTCTCCTAGACTAGTTGCCTCACCAAGGCTGAAGAACCTAGTCTGCCCTACTATTTACCCATAGCTGGAGGGAGAATAATTGGATTCATACCTTTCCCAAGGGTATTAGTGCTATGTGAAATGCAATCAGTCTCGTCCAGGATTTGAACTCGTATCGTCGTGTCCAATTCCTACGACGATAACCATTACACCACGGGCACCTCCTTCTACCATATCATGGGCTAACATGGTTGGATAAGGCACATTATTCTCTAAGTCTTTCAGACCATAGGAAAAGCTGAGTCCTGCATTTAACAAAGAGAAAAAATTCTTGTCGAATATTGCCATGTATCTATGTATACATTAACTCAACCCCTCAGCTACAGACAGGATGTGACACAAGATCAATTTTTTAGTGGAGTGTAACAGAGTTTTCCTTCTTCTAGATTAGTTGCCAAACCAAAAATAAAGAGCCCAATCTACCCTACTATTTATCCATTGCAGGCAGGAGAATAGTTGGATTCATACCTTTCCCAAAAGAATTAGCTCTATGTTAAATGCAAACAATCTTATCCAGGATTTGAACTTGGGCAGCTCTCTCCATTTCTTACTGTAATAACCATTGGAATACATGTGCCACCAAGGTATCTATGTATCTATCTCTGTATATGTTTGTTCGATTCAAACATTTTATCACTTATTTCCATTTAGTCCCTTGGGGTTCAACTTGTAAGGGGACTTTTCTCTAAATTTTCAGAATTTACAACACTTTATTTAGCTTAGCACAGTAGCCTCAGATTGCTGACGGTACCTTATGTTCCTGAGTAGTTACAAATCTATGTACTGAGAAAGCTTATCACAGCTTAGCCAAAATGATCTAGCTAGAAACAATGTTTTTAGCATGACGAGTATAAGCCTTTTAAACTAAGAGTAAATTAGATTGTCACAAAGCCAGATGTAGGAGGCTCCTTGTGAGAATTGAACTCACTACTAAATGGTAACTGATTTGTGAGAACAGATTGTTAACCATCATCATCAAGGTGTGTTGACTGTCTGTCCCTATCAGCCATCATATGTGGTAAATCCTCTAGATACCCTCTGGAGTCTGTAGAAAGTTGATGAATGTCAGTTTTTGTTGGTTAGCCCACACTAGTGTGTCCATTAGTAGAAATCCATTAGAGAATGTTGCCTTTTGAGTTTGTTCTTACTTCTGCAGCAGTACCCAGTATGAATTACTTGTCTTACTAGAATTGTTTGGGAGATGGGCAGTAAGTGGCCATACAGATGCTGTTTTGTTGAGTGCTTCTTCCTGGATTTGTTTAAAAAACTATCCTTATGCAGTTTCCATCAAACCCATTTTCCAGGCATTTCAATCGAGTCCAACAGGTGCAACCATTCTATAGTACTTACATAGTTACGACTTTGAAGAAACCATTCAAGATAAAAATAAATTATTTTGATAGTTTTTTCTTTTTCTTTCATTCTATTCAGTGAATGAAATCTATATCAATAATTGGGAAGAGTTTTTTGTCTGTTCACCATAGGTGATCTAGCAGTTTAATGCTGAGCTATCAGATTTGGTATGTATGTTTAACTAGACTCAGGAGAATATTTTATTATCAGGCAATATTAAAAACTGAAGAATTGTAAATATCATGGGAGAGTGATATTTGGAAAGCATGGGATATAAAATGGAATCAGAATTGGATTTATATTACAAGTTAGAAGCCGAATGTTCAGAAATCTATTTGTCGACAAATCCCCTCCATTGCACTTATAGTTAAGGTTGCATTTATATCCACAAAAATACCCAAGAGAAAAAGGCAATTCCTGGATAATCCACCTTGTGGATGTGAGTTGTTGCTAAATACCCTGAATTGCGTTATTATTGTCCTCATAAAGATTTTTAAAAATGCCAGTATATAAAAATAATAACAACAACATTAAAAATAAGGAAGACACTTTTGTGGTATTTAAACAGCAAATTTTGAAGGTGAATAGTTACTGACCAATTATATTGTATGGATGTCAGGGTATCATGTTGAGTATTTCTCTTCATGGTTTCTCTCCGAGCGATAGTGGTTACTTGGCAGTGCCTGTCTCCACTCTTAAAACCTACTGGGTCATCAGGGCTACACTGAGAATTTATCTTTTGTACTCTCAGTGTAATGAGAGTTACTTGGCAGAGTTGATTTCATTTTCCAATCACTAGTAAATTTAGAATTGTTGAATATCTTGTTTCAGTAATTGCCATATGCTATACTTTACGATAGAATTACATAGCAAAGGACTTTATTACAGAAATATTTCACCATAGAGAGATAAGAAATATCCATCGTACATTACTTATTTCAAAGAAAGAACCCAAAGAAATTAATGCCCGCCAAATATCTTCACAGAATCTACAGTAGGTAGAGAGAACACAATAATACTATCTGAGAGTGCAAGTTTCCAGGTACAATATTTAAACACCAATACTGATGGTGCTATTGTCAGGAAAATGTCCATATAGACCATTTTTCATTGGCCTACTTTGTACAAATATGATAATTGGGTTGACAGCAGTGTTTAATGTGACTTGTTCCTTACATTGTTATAGCCACTGCTTAAATGAATTGTCCACTACCTAACAGTGCTCACATTGACTCTTTGGTCTCTGTAAACATTCAACAAACACAAGCAAATGCAAAATCAGTGAAACTTTTTCTGCATAGATGAATTCAATGACACACATCTCTCTTCATTTCAGATGACAATTTGTTAAACTGCTGCTCAGCTTTTATCCAAAACAAGGCAACACACAGACACACAGACACAGACATATATATATATATATATATATATATATATATATATATACGTTCTCATTGGCCTAGTGGGTAGAGTGTTCACCACTGGTCCGGGAGACCTGGATTCAATCCCAGGTCGTGTCATACCAAAGACTTTAAAAATGGTACTTGATACCTCCTTGCTTAACACTCAGCAATATAAGGTACGTATTAAGCGTAAAGTGGAGCAATCCAGGGAAAGAAGTAGTGCCTTCCCTTACACTTCGGTGTAGTAGCTATTGAAAAGGGAGCCTTCAGGTCACCCTTGACTATGGTCGCCAACTTTACTTTTACTTATTTGCAGGAAGGATCAACCTCTACTTCCATGCCACCAACATCCATCACTAACATTATGGGGCAACTTGAAATAGGAAACGTTACTTTTAGAAAACTTTTTATCAAGATGCTGAAAATCCATAGCTAATGGAGGTAACTATGCGAAATAATCGCATTTTGTTGCAGAAAACTTGCTCTATCAAATAGTGCTCTCTATATCTGTTTTAGCATTTCGTAAAAATAAATAAGAGGCATTACTTTGGGAGCTTCTCTCGTAAAATGAGTGGTGAAAGCTTGAGACTTGGCAGAACCCCCAGAACACCCAGCATTTGGCTAATGTATGTTTTTTGAATAAAGACTCAATGGAAAATCACTTGAGCATAATTGGGGAATATCCAGTATTTGTAACATGATGAACTTGAAATATAAATGATGCGTGCAAGTAAACAAAACTTTAACATGGACTAAAACCATTAATGCTAAAATTATGCAAAGATAATCATGATTTGGTACAATCCCAAGGCAGATTATATAACGAAGAGTTTGAATGGCTTCAACAAATATAAGCTAAGACATAATCTAAAGATTATAGAATACATAACCTCTGAAACAGCAAAGATCTAAAAGATAAAAATACCTTCACAATAAATCAATGGGGTATCTTTAATAACTGATCAATGTTATTGCCCAGTCAGCTGGGGCTGTAGAATACACCGACTGCTTCTCTGCAGAGGGGTAAGACCCCACCCCCAACGAGTGTCCTGGATATGACACTAAACAATCTGATGGTGAGGTTCCAGCAATGCTGGATCTTTGGGGAATACGGAGTACCTCTTTATTGCCATCGCTCCCAGGTCCACTCTGGCCCGGAGTGGTAGCATCTGATAGGGCCCTATCTATGGGTTAAATAGAACTAACAGCATTCTTATGCTAAACTGAATTGTTTGAGTAAACTGAATAGCTTGAAATAGAAATGTTTTTGACAATCAAATCGTACTTACATTTAAACTGTGTGCTTATGCTTAACTGAATTATTTGAAATAGAACTGTTTTCCGACATTAAAATTGTATTTACACTTAACTGAATTGTTACATATAACTTCTTGAATAGTTTGAAATAAATGTTTTTGACAATTAAACTGTGTACTTATGCTAAACTGAATTGTTTTAAATAGAACAGATTATTTACATAAAAATGGATTTGGCGTTAAATAACCTACAAAGGTTGATATGCCATAAAAATCCACCAAACCAAACCAAACCATGATCAATGTTAGTCAGAGCAGAGATTGTTCTTAGCTTCTGGCATCATATAATCCAATATAAACTGTCCCATTTATCCTGTTAGCAGGGCTGTAGTATACACCTACTGCTTTTCTGCAGAGAGTTAAGACCCCTCAACAAGTGTCCTGGATATGACACAAAACAATCTAATGGTGAGGTTCCAGTAATGCTGGAGCTTTGGGGAATGTGGACTACCCCTTCATTGCCACAAATCCCAGGTCCACTCTGGCCTGGAGTGGTATCACCTGATAGGGTCCTATCTATAGGTTAAGTAGAACTAATCTGTGTACTGATACTAAACTGAATTCTTTTAAATGGAACAGTTTTTGTATGCTAAACTGAATTGCTTGAAATAGAACTGTTTTGACATTTAACTTTGTGTAAACAAAAACTATTTGTATACTAAACTGAATTGTTTGAAATAGAACTGTTTATACATTAAAAGATGGATTTGGCATCAGTGACCAACAATGGTTGATGTGCGATAAAATCAAACCAAACCAAGCTAAGCAATCTGTCACATGGTAAGGTTTAGGTTTGGTTTGTTTGTTTAACTACATATGGATTATTTAATGGCCAAATTTGATTTATTAGTAATTGTACTGAATAATTTTTATTGGGTAAGCTTCTTTGGAATACATGTTAGTGATATACATATGTGCTCTTTGGAACAAATCCAGGAAGCAACACTAAGAAAAGCAGCTGTAAGACCACTTACCTCCTATCTTATAAACCATCCAAATAAGACAAACAAAACATGTGGGGCAGTGATGGAGAAGCAAAGATAAACCCATAAGCAATGCTTTCTTATGGACATCTACAGATTGAGATACCAGTATTGGCTGACCAGCAAGAACTTATATCAGCTCAGGGCAAAATTTGGATGCAGTTAGGAGGACCTGCCAGGAGTGATGAATAATAGGGTGGATGGCAAGAGAGAGTCAGGAATCTCATGCTGTCAGTATGACTTGATGATAATATATATATATATATATATATATATATATATATATATATATATACACTATGGTTGTATATAGCTGTAAACCAGCAAAAACACGTAAAAAAGTTTATTCCCTGTAATATACTTCAAATGCTTTAACTTAGAGAATAAAACAATTATTAGTCCAGTCTATAATTGAATGATAACACTTTGTAACAAAATTTCGTACTTCTACTTCTTCCTGGGGAGAAAGTATAGTTTCTAAGCTGTTTATGTCGAAAAAAAATGAAGACCTGTTTTTCCTCTTCAACTTTTGCTTTTGTGACCTGGGTAATAAACTTTTCAAATTTACCCATTTTCAGGAACATTCAGAGTAGATTTAATGCTTAGCAGCTGATAGAGAAATTTTTGTCTTACTTACAATTTTTGTTCTTTTTGCATAACTTTATTATGAGTACATATGCATTTTGATTCATACATTGATTTATTCAGACATTATTTAAATGAAAATGTCCAAATATATCAATTTTTACATAGAAAATAAATTAATTTCTAAATTTTGATATCCAGGGCACAAAAGCAATAGTTGATAGAAATGAATAATGGCCCTTTCCAATCCTTTTACAACATAAGCAATTAAGAAATAACACATTCCACCACAGGAACAAAATTTGTGTTACATAGTGTAATTTTGTAGGGATTCATTTGCATCATTTTAATCAACTGAATTCTTGTTGTTGGAGCTGTAGAATATGCTGACTGAATCACTGCAGAGAGGAAAAACCAACACCCCCAACTCCAAAATGCATGATCAGACAATCAAAGTAGACATATGACTTGTAACATTCCACTTTGACCCTTACTGGGCTAGATGAGTGGTCAGAGACGCCTGATCTGATCAATTGGCTGGTCATGTCAAGCCCTAGTACCATTATTGTGATAAACAAACACCCAATCCTTTTTATCTTAAAAGTGCCTGAAAGAAGTAGCTTAGGGTCAATTGCCTTGAGAAAAACAAAACTTTGAATGTCCTGAGTATGACACTAAACTGAATCTGATAGTGACGCTCTGGTCATACTGCTTTGAGGAATGTGGAGTACCCCCTTCATTACCATTATGTCCATGTCTCCTCTGAACCATAGTGGTCATATCTGTTACTGTCTTACATATAGGTCAAATAAAATTTATCAAGGATTATTATTATTAGTTATTTGAAACCATTCAGCTGTGAGCAAACTATTCATATTGCATAGGAATACTTGAAAAATAGAATTACGAATATAAAATACCAATACTTAGCATGAAGGTGTCCTCATAGTGTAATGGTTAAAGAGATGGACTGTAGAATCGTAGTAAGCGAGTTTGAACTCCAGTCGTGCTATAACAGTTCACTTTTAGACAAATACCCTTGGGAAAGGTATGAACCCCTTATCCCCCGAGCTATGGGTTAAATAGTACCACTACTATTCTTCTAGAAGGATGGGTTTGATATTAAAATATTTAATATTTAATTAGTATTTAATTAATATTTAATATTTTGAATATTTAATATTTAATTAATATTTAATTGCATATCAACCCAATAGGGTTGATATGCAATTAAATACTTGACATCATTTAACTGTGTGCAAACAAATGATTAATATCAAATAAAATTATTAGTGTTTGGTAACAAGACTTGAAACCATTTAACTGAGAGCAAACCAATGAGCATTATCACTTTATAAAATAAAGTTACCTACAAACTATACACTAACAAATCAAATATATATGTAGACAGGATTTAGCATTAAATAATCCACAAGAGTTGATATGCCATAAAACACCAACCAACCAACCAACCAACCAGTCTGAATTCTTCATATAATGGTGGTAACTTCAAAATGCTTATGAGAATCATTCACTCCTTCCTAAACAGAAGAGTTTGTATCATCATGGATTACTCGGTTTAGTTCAGTTTAGTTTTATGGCACATCAACCATTGTAGGTTAATTAATGCCAAATCTATTTTAATACATTTAACAGTTCTATTTTAAACATTTCAGTTTAGCAAAAGTTCAGTTTAGCTCTGTTTGACCCATAGATAGGACCCTATCAAGTACTACCACCCCGGACCAGAGTGGACCTGGGAGCAATGACAGTAAAGGGGTACTCCACATTTCCCAAAGCTCCAGCATTACTGGAACCTAACTATCAGATTGTTTAGTGTCATATCCATGACACTTGTTGGGAGTGGGTCTTACTCCTCTGCTAAGAAGCAGTCAGTGTATTTTACTGCCCAAGACTACTAGGCAATACACAGTGGTAAATGTAAAAAGAGTTTTATTTCTAGCAATTCAGTTCAGAATAAGTACGCAGTTTAAATGTCAGAACAGTCCTATTTCAAGCATTTCAGTTTAGCAAAAGTTCAGTTTAGCTCTATTTGACCCATAGATAGGACCCTTTCAGGTGCTATCACTCCAGACCAGAGTGGACCTAGATGCAATGGCAATGAAGGAGTACTCTGCATTCTGCAAAGTTCCAGCATTACTGGAACCTCACCATTAGATTGTTTAATGTTATATCCAGGACAGAAAAGCAGCCAGTGTATTCTACAGCCCCAGCCAACTGGACAGTCATGGACTACTGGTTAGCAAGAATTCTTTAGACTTTAATCTGTTATATCTATTTAAAGCAGAGTGAAGATGGACCGGGAAGAAATGACAATCAAACAGGTTTATTATTTGCCTTTGAAGGAATAGGTAATCAATTTTATCTCTGAGTTTAGAATCAGAAGAATTTGCCAATAGTGCAGTGAAGAGGAATTTCCTAATTAATGAAATTCTATAATCTGTTTTAAGTTGGAATTGGATATTGTGTTTGTCTTGAATAGAGTTGCAGGTGGTATAATAATCATCTGTGAGAAAAACAGAATCATTGGGCTGAGTTTGAATTTCAGCTGAAACATTTTTGTATTCACTTGGCACTCAGGAAAGGCATGAATTCATCTCTTCTCTCTCTCATCAGTCATAGATAAAATAGTTAGCCAAAGCTCTCTAGCTTTGATGAGTAACCAGTCTGGGAGAAAGACAACTCAATTCAAAACCAGAAGGTGGAATTCCCTTACTGGAAAAAGCATAAATTCATCTCTTTTTAAACCAGTGATATGAAAATAGTTGGATAGACTGGGGTATCTAGTTTTGGTTGGCAACTTGTCCAGGAGAAGGATAACACTGAATTTATAATCAGGAGATCAATTCTCTTGGGTAGTTTCTTTATTCTACCTGATCTAAAACTTGTTTTATAGGCTTGGAGACTTTATTTATCAAGCAACCCGAATATATCTCTGAAAAACTTGCTAAAATCTGAAATTAAAAATAGGTTCTTTTTATATTTGTAAAAAAAGAGGTAATAAAATATAAAATATTAAATGAGTCATGAATCTATGGAATCTAAATGTAATGGTGGTCCTTGATGATATTGAAGCTGCTATTTAGTTACCTCTACTATATCAAAAATTTGGATCATTCAAAAATGATGTTCCACATGAATACAGATCTCACAATAATCCTTCTCTACAATTTTCTAACTTTAGGGCATTTTGAATATAATGCGTTGATAAAAATCTTGAAATCATGAGCTGTTTTTGCGGGGTTATAGTAAAACACACACACAAACACACACACACACAAGCACAGAGAGAGAGAGAGAGAGAGAGAGAGAGAGAGAGAGAGAGAGAGAGAGAGAGAATGAGAGAGAAAGAGAGAGATAAATAGAGAGAGAAAATGACACACACACACACACACACAGAATGAGAGAGAGAAAGAGAGAGAGAGAAAGACACACAAACACACACAAGCCCAGAGAGAGAGAGAGAGAGAGAGAGAGAGAGAGAGAGAGAGAGAGAGAGACACACACACACACACACAGAGGTACACACACACATACACACACCTACATATATATATATATATGTGTGTGTGTGTGTAGGAAAAGGTAAATGGACGAAAGATATATATTTGGTATAGTTGATGATATATTCATTATTTATTTTGATAAAATAATAGATATATCATTTTTTCACATATATTCTGTCTGATTCATTTCATTACCTCACACACACACACACACACACACACACACACACACACACACATATATATATATATATATATAGGGTAAATAGTTGGGCAGAATGGGTTCTGTAGCTTTGTAAGTCAACTAGTCTAAGAGAACTCTGAATTCAAACCAGCTTTATTCTGATTAAAAATTGACCTTGCGTTACATCTTACTTGTGTGGAGGGGTTGGGTAAATACATGCATAGTGTTTAGCAGAATGATCTCTCAATTTTGGAATGTACATAAAGAAGCCCATAAAGATCTGGTTTGAAATTCAATCTGAGTATATGAAAGAACATCTCCCATGTTTTTTGTTATTGTCATAACTTTGTTTTAAAGATCATATCATCCAACTGTTTGCCTTCACAGACTCTGCGTCAATCAGAAGCTTTTCAGCACTTACCTAGTCATTACCTGTGGCATTGCAGTGATTTCATGACAATTAGAATCTTTCAGTTTGTCAGTTGTCAGCAGTCTACATTTAAAGAGTTGAGCCTTCAGGTATCCTCAGGGGAATTCATCACAAGGGGATAGATCTGGTGAATGGATTGGCTGTGATAGAGGTACTATTTTTTTAAATGAATTTCAATCACAGACTGATAATGTTCACCATTCCATTCTATGGTGGTAATTGAAATGGTATTGCTGCTGCTGCTACTCAAAGAAATACTTCTCACTTGCTTATCGTCCAGTCCAATTATGGTTAACTATGTTAAATCTGGAAGATTGTTCTCCTGGATTTTGTATATGAATAGGGGTTGGACAAAATAATAGAAACACCTAGAATCTTAGTAATATAATTTTTGAAACTCCTATAAAACCATCAAACACTTGTTATTTTTATGTTTTTTGATTTATTATTAATTTTTCCAGTCTTATTTTACTAGAATGGTTGTTTATTTTATGGAAGATATTCATCAAAATTCATTAAAGTGGCAGATCTATCAGATTTTAAAAGAGGTCAAATTGTTTGTGCTCGTATGGCAGGCACTAGTGTAAAAAAAACTGCTGAATTATTTGGTGTAGAAAGGAGTACTGTCTTGAAAGTAATGACAGCATTTGAGACAAGGAAAAACCTCCCCACTGAAGCACAACTCTGGAAGAAAATAAAAGCTGTCTGATAAGGACTGTCAGACTCTTATGTGAATTGTTAGGAAGGATCCCAAGAATACAGCTTCGAAAATTACAGCAGAGCTTAATGACCATCTTGAGAACCCAGTTTCCTCAAAAACTGTGAGAAGGGAGCGGCACAAAGCTAGATTTCATGAGAGAGCTGCAATCAGAAAACCGTATTAAATTAAATTTGTTAGAAATTTCCATTATTTTGTCCAACCCCTGTATTCATAAATGTATGTGAGCATAAAGATGTTTGCTTGTTTGTTTTGTTGTTTAATGGCATATGAACCTTTTTTTGGTTAATTGCATTTGGTTTGGTTGGTTGTTTAATGGCATATCAACCTTTGTGGGTTATCTAATGTCAAAGCCATCCTTCTTGAAGAACAGCAGTGAAGCTATTTAACCTATATCTGGGAGGAATAGAGGGTTCATATCATTCCCGAATGTATTTGTCTAAAAGTGAATGTAATAGCACCACATGAGTTTGAACTTGCTTACTGAGATTTTGCAGTCCAGTGTTTTAATCACTTCACCATGAGGACAACCCCCGAGTATAAAGATGAGAATTTTAGAAGTATATATAGTTGTATATGCTACTCACTGTTCATTCTTAACATGGCTGAACAATGTCCACAATCCCAAGCAAAAAAATCATTGTCCACTCCATTTTGTTTTCTCTGATGATACTATAGTAATGAATAAAAAGTTAGCAACCGTAGTCGAGGGTGACCCAAAGGCTCCCTTTTCAATAGCTACTACACCAGGGTGTAGGGGAGGGGGCTACTCCTTTTCCTGGATTGCTCCACTTTACCCTTGATCCATACCTTATAATGCCGAGTGTTAAGCAAGGAGGCATCAAGTACCATTTTTTGAGTCTTTGGTATGAGTTGACCCGAGATTGAACCAAGGTCTCCTGGGCCATTGGTGAACACCCTAACCATCATGCCAATGCCCAGTAATGGCAATGAATAGAAATACCATAAGACAACAATGAAGTAAAGGAGAAGATTCGGTTGCAAGTTTTGTCTATTATGGCTGTGAGCTGCAGTCTGGATAGGAGGTCATTGCACCAAATATCAGCCATCACATACTGTCAGCTTTGTATTGGCTATGTTCCATTTGAAATGGAAAAAAGAAAACTACAAAGAAAAACATGCTTAAACAGTCACAACAACAGCTATCATATAATGAATAAAGAAAATAGCAGGCACAGATATAGAAAAAGGTTAAAGAATATAATCTTAATAATCACACACACATATATATATGTGTGTGTGTGTGTGTGTGTGTGTGTGTGTGTGTGAAACATATATGAATATATTTAAATATTAATATGTACATGCAAACATGGTTACTGTTATGTGATAAACCAATCAGATTTTTCTGTTTAGGAAAAAGAGGAGACTTAACATTGGCAGACTGTCAAAATTGTGGATAAACCAGTTGAAGCTTTGGTTTTGTTGTATATAATATCATTATATATCAAAAATTTGTTTGGACTAATATCCTGATTCTTGCCTATTCTCTGTCAATAGAAGGGTATTTTCTCTGGTTTGCTGATTATTGATTGATCAAGTCCCAGTAAATCTGACCACTTATTTGATGGCTGTTTTTTCTCCTTCTATTATGTTTATGGGTGGGGCACTCTGTCACAGTGCAGTGCTTATCAAGCTGCTCTTGAAGATCCTTATGGAGGTACAAGTGGTATAATGGATATCGTTGTAGAAAATGGACACAACAACATGTGTTCAAATCCTAGATGAGGTTGATTGCATTTCATATAGCATTAATACCTTTGGAAAAGGTATGAGTTCAATCATTCTCCCTCCAGCTATGGGTAAACAGTAGGGCAGACTAGGTTCTTCAGCCTTGGTGAGGCTACCAGTCTATGAGAGGGAAAACTCTGAATTCAAACTTGTTAAACTCCACTACAAAACTGAACTTGAGTCATATCCTGCCTGTGTAGAGGGGTTGGTAAATACATACTCTTGAAGATCCATTAGTATTGAGTAGTCAACTCAATCTTCATTTGGTGCTCAATATTTGTGCCCTTGTGTCAAATCTAAACTTAGTTTTTATGGTTTGTTTTATGGTTTGTGAACTAGGTTAGCAGACCATTATTAGTCGGTTTGTTTCTCATAGAGACCTCAGTCCTGTTGGTATAGCTTAGAATATGTTGACTTTATGCCCTGCAGAAAGGTAAGACCCTCCCAAAAAGAAGTGTCTTTGGGTTTTCCACTAAACTGCATCTGGTGGTGAGGCTCCAGTTTTGAAGCTCTGAGGAGAGTGGAGTACTCCTACATTTCCATTACTCTCAGGTCTACTTTGACTCAGTGTGGTAGTACCTGTTAGGGTCCTATCTTTGGGTTAAATAAATCTGTTTGAAAATTATTGGATAGGAATACTTCATGCCATATAGCTGCAAATTATTGTTACTTGAAGCTAAATTTATTTACAAAAGATTATGAAACCATGTAACTTTGTACAAACAAATTACAATTATTAAATTGAAATAATCATGTAAAACCAGATGTGTATGAATTACTATTTGACAGAAATACATAAAACCAAAAAACTTTGTGCAAAGTATTGTATATAGCATTCAGTATTAGACATTATACTAAGTATTGGATATAGCATGAAGGATTGGACAAAAATCATGTATTGTACCAAATACTAAGCACTGGACCTGTCATTAAGTATTGAAATAAATATTGGGTAAGTATTAGATCTAACACTAAATATTGGACCAAATATAAAGCATCAGACATAATACGAAGTATTGAATCTAACACTAAATATAAGAACTAATATTAAGCATTCAAAATAATACCAAGTATTTAACCTTAGACTAAATGTTAGACCTAATATTAAGCATTAGGCATAACACCAAGTATTTAACCTAACACTGAATATTGTACCTAATATTAAGCATTAGACATAGCATCAAGTATTTAACCTTAGACTAAATATTAGACCATATATTAAGCATTGGACATGACACTAAGTATTGAATCTAACATTAAATATTAGACCAAATATTAAGCATTGGACATGACACTAAGTATTAAATCTAACATTAAATATTAGACCAAATATTAAGCATTGGACATGACACTAAGTATTGAATCTAACATTAAATATTAGACCAAATATTAAGCATTGGACATGACACTAAGTATTGAATCTAACATTAAATATTATACCAAATATTAAGCATTACACATAGCACCAAGTATTGAATGTAACTGTAAATACATTAATGCAAAGTATTAGGCATAGCAATAGGAATTTTTATGAATTTTTGATGCTTAATATTTCACTACTATTCCTGTTTTAAAGTCTCAGTGATTATTTTTATTCCAAAATGTTTGTGTAAATATATCTGCACAATTTTTTCTTTTTAAATTCTTTTATTTTTTTAAATTTCTTTTTCTCTCTGTACTTTCCTGCAACTCTTAAGAAGATACTTGTTGTCTTCATTTGGATCAGGATCATTCACTTGGAAACGATAGTCATGAAAATTTGAATTAAAACAATTATCTGACTGTAAAGATAGAAAACTGTGCCTCAAAATCAGAGTGAATACATACTGTTTGGTTTGGTTTGGTTCCTTTGTATAATGGCAAGAATTGTTTAATGCCAAAGCCATCCTTGTAGAAGAACAGTAGTGATACTATTTTACCAATACCTGGCGGGGGGGGGGAGTTCATGCCTTTCCCAAGAGTATTGTCTGAAAGTTAACATAATAGCACGACTAGAGTTTGAACTTGTTTACTACGATGTTGCTGTCCAGCACATTAACCACTACATCACGCCTCCCGCCACCACTTACATTGATCAAAGAAGATGTAAGGTACAACTTCATGTAAATATATTACATGCAAATCTCAGCGAGGCTGTCATCCAGAACAGTAACAAAAGAAGTGACAAAGAAATGACACTGTTGCCTTCTGTTAGACATAAACACAACTAGAATTTTCATACATTTTTATCAGCTATTTTCCTATTCTAGAGTCTCAATGACACTTTATATTCGAAAATATTGATATAAATATGAAGGAGGCTCCAAAAGTAATGTCTCCAATAATTCAGTTTAGTATAGGTACAGATTTTGATTACATATAGTAAAATGTCAAAACAGTTCTATATTAAACAATTCAGTTTAGTGTAAGTACAGTTTCAAAGTCAAAAACAGTTCCATTTCAAACAATTCAGTTTAGTATAAGCACACAGTTTAAATATAAGTACACAGTTCATTTGTCAAAAACATTTCTATTTCAAGCTATTTGGTTTAGTCAAACAGTTCTAATTCAAACAATTCAGTTTAGCATAAGTATGCAGTTAATTCTATTTAACCCATATCAGGTGCTACCACCCCGAGCCAGAGTGGACGTGGGAGCAATGGCAATGAAGGGGTGCTCTGCAGTCTCCAAAGCTCCAGCATCACTGGAACCTAACCATCAGATTGTTTAGTGTCATATCCTGGACACTCATTGGTGGGGGGAAGGTTAAAGAGATCAGTCTGGAGAGAGAATAGTTGGATTCATACTTTTCCCAAAGGTGCCATGGACAATGCAAACAACCTTATTCAGGATTTGAACACAGGTTGCTGTGTTCATACCATACAATATTATGCATTACACCACAAATGCTTTCCATATATATATATATATATATATATATATATATATATATATATACAAATTGATTGTTAGCCTCCAGTTAATCTTTTACTATAGTTTTCATAGGTCAAATATTAGGTATCTAAGAGCCAAGTTATTTGCTGCTGGATGCTCTCCAGAAGGTCAAGTGAATCAATTATAAACTGCTCTGATGTCACTAGTTGTGATTTAAAACAGAAGCACAGGTGCACTTAATTCACTGAGATATATTGAATATTACATACTAGAAGTTGATCAAACAAATCAAACAAATATTGATTGGTTGATTTGAATCCACCTATGATCCATATTTTCAATGTAGTTCTTGAAGTGTTCAAATACATGCAAGATCTCAATTACGGCACCTGTGTTTAGCTAATAAGTATTTCCATGGCAACCACTCAGGAGATAACAACCCCACTTGCTAGTAATTGTTGTACTGATGTTCACTCTAATGATGTAGTAGATTAGTCTCTTTGTCTTCTAGCTGTCATTAAGATGACTTATTTGATTAAGATCATTGTAATGTATTTTACCTTTCACTTCTATCTTCGTGTCTTTGTTTCGCTTTCGTATTGTTTTCATGCCCTCTTCCAACCCCCTCTAAAATTCTTGTATTTTCTTTCTTTCTTTCTTTCTTTCTTTCTTTCTCTGATTTTAGATCATTTTGTTTTATTATTTTCTCACTAACTTTACAAGTAATTTGCTATTCGTCATTTTTATCATTCTTTCTATCTTCCTTGAACTCTGTTCTGATGTCTGTCTGCATGTGCACCTGCATGTGTACACACACACACACACACACACACACACACACACACACACACACACACACACACACACACACACACACACACACATATATGTATTGACCACTATTCATTTATAAAAATAGTAAACTCGTAAACTACATTATCTATCTATCTATCTATCTATCTATCTATCTATCTATCTATCTGTATGTATGTGTATATATATATATATATATACAATGTAGTTTACTATTTTTGTAAATGAATAGTGGTCAATATTGGGGATAGAATTATGATAGCAGAGTCAATGGCTCTTGGTGACTGTCAGTTTCTCTTGAATCTAATCATCAACCTAACGTAAATAAACTCTGTGTCTATGCTATTCTAACTTAAACATATCTATCTATCTATCTATCTATCTATCTATCTATCTATCTATCTATCTATCTATCTATCTATAAATAAATAGACTTATCTATCTACTAATCTATCTGAACAGATAGATATATAGATAGACAGTTGCCCAGTTGGCTGGTGTTGTAGAAAGCACAGACTGCTTCTCTGCAGAGGGGTAAGACCTCCCCAACGAGTGTCCTGAATATGACACTAAACAATCTGATGGTGAGGTTTCAGTAATGCTGGAGCTTTGGGGAATGTGGAGCACCCCTTTATTGCCATTGTTCCCAGGTACACTCTGGCCAGGAGTGGTAGCACCTGATAGGGTCCAATCTATGGGTCAAATAGAACTAAACAGCATACTTATGGTAAACTGAATAGTTTGAAATAGAACTTTCTTGAGATTTAACTGAACTGTTTTGACATTTAACTGTTTGTAAGCAAAAACTATACTAAAATGAATGGTTTGAAATAGAACTGTTTGATAAAACTGAAAAGCTTGAAATAGAAATGTTTTTGACAATTAAACTGTACTTATGCTAAAATAAATTGTTTGAAATAGAACTGTTTATTTGTACAAAAATGGATCTGGCTTTAATAACCTACAAAGGTTGATATGCCATAAAACCCTAACAAACAAACAAACAAATAGATTGACAGACATACCAATCTATCGATTTATCTCTCTCTCTCTCTCTCTCTCTCTATATATATATATATATATATATATATATATATATATATATATATTTATAAATAAATGTTAAGATAATGTCAACATACAGTGATTTGTACTTGGTCATTGTCAGTTTCTTACCTATGAAATTATTAGGCTGAGGATTGCATTGGCAAGGAACAGACAGTCACCAAAGACCATTGACTCTGTATCAATGCTATATGAACTTAGGTCTAAATATGCTTGATCTTTAATTTTGAGGACTCTTTATTTATAAATAGTGAGAACTTCCCAAATGATATTGTCAATTTGTGTCCATCTCTATGCTAGGCCTACTTAGAAGCAGGGTACAAGCGCCAAAATGTACTGAGGATAACAAAGATATAGACTATAGTAGGAATCGCGTAAATAATGTAAAAAACAATAGATACTTATGTAAATCAAAAATAATAATAATACGAATGGAAAATTGATAAATCCAACTTAGGTCATTTCTTCTACCATGGTCGATATCATAGAGAAGGTTACTATAAAGTATATATATATATATATATATATATATAATATATATATATATATATATATATATATGTAGTTGGGTAGGAGTCTTTCATTTAAGCATGTTTGATTAAATAATAAAGACAAATTTTGTCTATATGATTTTATTAAGATCCTTTCAAGTTTCCTGATATATATATATATATATATATATATATATATATATATATATATATATATATATATATATATATTACTGAATGATAAATGTAATCATATCTATTACTTTATGATAAATAAGATAATAAATGATATATATAATAAAGAATAGTATAAGTAATATAATAATATATATATATCAATAACATAAATAATAATATATATAAATGATTTTTGCCATCTAAAAATAATAAGTGTAACTTTTCTTATTTCTTCTACAGTATTCAATATCAGCAGTACAAAAGTATATATATATATATATATATATATATATATATATATATATATTTATATTACAAGTGTATATATAAATGAACACACACATATATATATATATATATATAGTATGTGAGTATGTATATATTTTCTGTCTCCTCCTATCTTGCTCGTGCTTCATGACACTCGTACACATCAGCATGAATATCAAAACGCTAAAAGACTTTCTTTCATTTTCCTTCCTACTTTATTTCTCTTCATTTTCCCTTTGTGTTGTAATGACCAAAGAAAGACTATTGTACGACAAGTTGAAGTGAATTAATCAAATTGCTTTTCAGTTCATTAGATTCCACTCATCATTTACAAGACATTTCCCATTCCATTCGTTGCTGATCATTCTTCTTGTTTATTCTTTCTCCTCCACTCCTTGGTTTCCTTCAATAATTACTGTCCATCTGTTGTGAGTCTATGGATAGTGCATGATAGAAAGGAATCCTACACATACATGTAACAATCATGCAGTCACAATTCTAAGTTTTTACTCATTACACATGCATGTTCTAGTTTTGTCATGAAACTCCATCCAGTGATGATGAGGCTTTAATTCCAATGCTCTGGGGAATGTTGTGTCACCCCTTTGTTGCAATTACCCCCAAATTCACTCTATTGCACCTGTTTGGGTCTCACCTACTGGTTAAATGTATTTACTTGAGATAATGATAAAAATGATTTTGAACAGTCATAGAATGATGGCATGAGTAGTTGTGGTGAAAATCAACAGCAGCTATGCTTCCAGAAATACTAGTTAGAGATTAATAATAATCGATAACAGTATGCTGGGAGACAATAAAGAATTCTTTCCTTTAGAGAATAGATGTGTCTATTGTGTGCTTTGTGGGGTGTCATGTCATACTCCACCAAGCACCCAACATACACACACACACACACACACACACACACACACACTTATATGCACGTATGTATTTTACAAACCTCTTTGGCATGAACAGGATGCAGTGCAAGGTTAATATTTTAAGATGAGTTTAACAGCTTTGAATTTAGTTTCCCTTTTTCAAGACTTGTTGCCATACCAGTGTAAAAGAGCTCAGTCTGCCCAACTGTTTACCAATAGCGGTAGAAAAATAGTTGGATTCATGCCTTTTACAAGGCTATTATTGTGATGTGAAATGAAAACAGCCTTTTTCAGGATTTGATCTCAGGTTGCCATGTTTATTTCCTATAATTATAAGCCTTACCCCATGAGCACCTAGATATGTGTGTATGTGTGTGTTACTATATATTATAGATATATATGTATATATTCATATATATATATATATATATATATATATATATATATATATATATAGTGACTCTATCTCTGATATTAAGCACTGGTTTGGATGGTCTTCATTCTGCATCTGTTCTCCAGTTCTGCCAGTCTCTTTTCCATGACTTTGGAGACCATTTGGTCATAATTGTTATTTACTTACTTCAACATCTGAAACATTCTTATTTAAGTGACAGTCATGAATCCAGTATCAGCCAGTTACCAAAACTTACCAACTCTTGGCTGAGCTTCCAGCTTGATTTGTTAAAGAAATGGTCAAAAAATAGTACATATGACATCTATCCCTTTTGAATTCCTTAAATTGGTTATCAGATTTTTTATCACGGTCACGCATTTGTATTCATTACTCCTGTTTAGTTGTTGGCAATACATTTGGTGAAATATTCTATTCACCAAATAAAGAAAATAACTAATTTCTTCACACCTGCAGATTTTTTTGCATTGATTTTTCTATGCAAGTTTGGGCAAACTATTACTCACTTCTTTCTCCACCTGGTCAACTGTAGGTGACATTGCAAAAAAGTAAGGAGGACTAACAACAGTTACATAATAGGGTATTATAGATTTTAGAAGTACGGTTTTTAGTACTTTTGCCAGCAGTTAAGGATAAAGATTTCAGAAATTATTTTTTACAAAACGTGGGGAATATAACTCACTGAGTTAAATTCAATTCCTGGACAAAGCTGTTTGTATTTCATTTCTTTTGGTAAAGGCATGAATCCATCTCTTCCCTTCCGGATATAGGTAAATAGATTCTTTGGTCTTAGTATAGTAATGGTTTACTTACTGTTATTTTAGAGGTTGTATGGCTTAATAATCATCACTATTGTTTCACATTATTTTTTCTGCATGAGTTCAAGCAAATGACTTACCACTCCTTCTCCACTAAGGAGAGGTGGGTGTCCTCATGGTGTAATGGTTAAAGCAATGGACTGCAGAATCATAGTAAGCGAGTTTGTATTCCTGTCACACTATTATGTTCACTTTTGGGCAAATACCTTTGGGAAAGGTATGAACCCCCTTAACCTCCCAGCTATGGGTTAAATAATACCATTACTGGTCTTCTAGGAGAATGACTTTGGCATCAAATAACCTCCAAAGGTTGATATGCCATTAAACAAAGAAACCAAACCATCCACTAAGGAGAACACCTTGAGGCATAGTGAATAATGTCCTGGACTATGATATCAGAGGAAACATGATCAAACTTCCGTCACGCTATTGTGTTCACTTTTGGACTAATACCCTTGGGAAGGGTATGAACCCTCTTATCCCCACCACTATGAATTAAATAGAGCTATGACTGTCCTACAAAGATGATTTTGACCTTAAGAACCCCACAAAGGTTGACATGCCATTAAAATAAGAAACCAAACCAAACCTTTCACACCAGGTCAACTCTCCATGACATCATAAAAAAGTAAGCAGAAAGTACAATTGTTATGTAATAGGATATCAGAGATTTTAGAAGTACTGTTTTTACTACATTTGTGAGCAGTTGAGAAAAAAGATTTCAAAAATTATTTTCAACAAAATGTGAGGCCATTCTGAATAGCAAAAGTCTGTGTGCATAATGAATTTGACAAATGTTAAAACACTAAAAATGGATGTTAATGATAAAGAATAGGGTAAATCCCTTCAAGTTTGGTGGTGTGTATATTAATTCAATCATAGTAAAAAATAGAAAATGTTAGTTGAGTTGTAAAAAGAATTTGGAGTTTAGCAGTCTGTTAATTAAAAAAAAGAAATTTTTCTTTCTTACAACCTCCAACTCCTCAAACAAACATAATCCTAAGTATTTACTAGAAAAAAATTAAAGATCTTGAGTAATCAACAACCCACTTTAACAAGAATAATAACATTTATTAGTCAGACAAATGTTGTATATGAATTTGCTTGCACCTGAGGAGAATGTCTCTCATCTTAAGCAACCACTACTACATTATTTAGAAGCCTCACCTACCACTTCTCCAATTAGAGTGCAATTAGAAGTCATCTCAACAAACACATAGCACTTGAATTCTTAATATGCCAAATTCTTGTTGACAACACAAGACCATCAGTAAAAAAAGACTTGTAATACTCAAGGTCTTAACAATAAAATCAAAAAAATAAAATTTTCAATGTGTTCTTTGGACAGGCACTGAATTTATTTAAGAATTAGAATTAAAATCTTTCTCATAAATGCAATATGATATCATCTGGTGCCTCATTAGTCAATGTTATCTTTGCTTGAATTGTGATGTCAACCGATGCTTAATATCAAATTTGTAAAAAGCCAGTTTACACCATTCTTTAAATAGTTTGAGACAATGTTTAAATTCTGTCAAAACAAATTGTACCATTCTTGAAAATGGCTGGAAACACAACCAAAAGCACTCAAAATCCCAAATCTTTCCGACAATTTCTACTATTATTCACTTCAGATTTACATTCAGTTGTTTTTTAAAAAGAAAAACTTTTGAAAAATTCATACACTTTTCTTTGTCTGCTCTTTCAACCAAACATAAATTAATGAAAACTTGCTGCCAGCACACACACACACACAATATATATATATATATATATATATATATATATACTGACATAACTTTCAGTTGATAAGACGTTGCTGCTGAAGTATTTGTACAAGTCAACCAATTTTAGAGACTTGCTACTTTGAGTGAAGATGATTCCTTTTTATTTAAAACGCATATACTCTACTTTATTTGCATTCATGTAGAGGCCAATGCCTCTTGCTGCCTGCTTCAGGTTATGCAGTAGGGATTCTGATTGAGCTGGTGTATTTACAAGAAGCTCTAGATCATCTGAGTAGTCTGTATCTATTAAAGTTTCTGTAAACATATGGAATGCTGTTGACAGTTTACTGATCATATCTTAACAAATGAAATGAGATTTCTTCTAAGCTGAAGCTTTGTCCATGCTACTAAATCGATGCACCATGTGGGCACTAACAAAACACATTGAGAAAAAGCTTAATGGGAACTACACAAGAATGCTGTGTGCTGTTTTGAACAATTCCTGGAAGCAACACCCCTCAAAACGACAGCTGTACCTACCTCCTATTTTTCAAACTATTCAAGTAAGATGAAAAAAGCACTGCTGGAGAAGGACAAACTAATCAGTAATGTTGTCTTATGGACTCCTCCACATGGATGTGCCAGTGTTGTTCAGCTAACAAGGAATTACTTACATCAGCTTTGTGTGGATACAAAACGCCACTGAGAAGGCATGCCAAGAGTGATGGCTCATAGGGATGAATGGTGAGAGAGAGAGAGAGAGAGAGAGAGAGAGAGAGTGAGAGAGAGAGAGAGAGAGAGAGAGAGTCAGAGAACTCTATACTCTCAGTATGACTTGATGATATATATATATATATATATATATGTATTCTAGCTGACATAACACTAACTACTAAGTGTCTGGATCACAAGATTCAGACTGTTAATTCCAAAAAGTTTAGATAATTGGGTTAATGGCTCCTTTTGAAGTAGATATTGAGTGGACATGTCAATGTTGCTGAAAAGTTCTGCAAGAGCAATTTCTAAGAAGTGGCTGGTTAGCCAATAGATTTCTTACTGAATTTAGATGCTTATTGCCAATTCAAACTTTGTGTATTTGACTAAATTCAGGAAATATATTAAGAGTCTCCAAGATCAGGCAGAAATTACATCTACATGAATCACACACAAAATATGAAACCAACAAATACTGGTGGTATCATGAGTACAACTTGGGCACTATTGGATAGTGGTATTTCAGCCCTTAAACCATACCTCTCCCAAGCAGCTTTACAAGGAAATTATTTATATTTAGAAAAGATGTGAAAATATTTTAAAGTCTCAAAACTATCCCTGGGTATTTGTATATCTTCCTTTTCTTTTTCAACATGTTCATCTATTATTATCCAAAAATGAATAAAGTACAGAATTTTATCTTCATTGTATTAAAGATCACAATTCATAAAATTCAATAGAACATACCATAATTACTTTTGTTTTGAGTGCTAATATGATTTAGTCATTGCCAGAAACAATAAAAATTATGGACTGTTATAAAAAAAAATGAACATTATAAGTCATCTCCCTTTAAGACTCATCCACTATTTGTAAAGACATATTTTAGCATCTGTTATTGATTATATAATTTAGTTTTATTTTTGTTACTTGATTATCATTGGTTATTCTGTTTCTGAAGCTCACAAAGCAAAGAAATAAAAAAATGCAATGAAAAAAAAATCTTTGTTTTACCTGTCTAAGGAGAATATTAAAAAAAAATGAATTTATTCTTTAGAACAGAATTTCTTTCATTTTAACATCTGTTGCTTTCAATCATAAATCCCAGTTTGTCATCATGCAGTTATGAATAAGTATTGCAACTTGGAAATAATGAATTGGCCTCAAATGAAGTTTGAACTTGATTCCTTTATATTTTAGGGGCATTTCTGTGGAAGTTGTTAAGCTGTTTAGATTATGAAGGATCAATCCAAATTTAGTCATATATAACAACAAGCACTGGCATATTCCTTACATAAAAACTTTGCCTGTCCTCAGTTTTCTGGCTGGTTCTTGCTTGGGCTGGTACAAAATGTTGATGACATAAAGTTTGTCCTGAAAGTATCCAACCATTAACTATCAGTTAAAAAAAAAAGGCTACTCAGGGTAATGACTCTTTAGTTCCCATCAAAGAAATTTTCTCAGAATATCACACACTTATCTTAACATTTCTAAAACTTTTCCAAACGTTATCCTATTAATAGCAATTTGGGCTTTGTGAAAGGCCAAGAGTATACAGGGTGAAGAATATGATGACTGCATCCCCTACAAAAGGAGTAATACCTCCTTCTCCACCAGAAAAAAGATCTCTTGGGTATGATACTAAACGGTATCCAGAAGGGAGGCTCCTGTTCTGGAGTTCCAGGAAGTGTGGAATAACTCCCTTCATTGCCATTACAACCAAGTATTTTCTGAATGGGAGTGGTCTTACCTGTTGGAGTCCTATTTATGGGTCAAATAGACATGTTTGAAAATTATTAGTGTCAGAGAGGAATCTTTTAAACCATATGTGTGCAAATTATCTGAATTAGATAAGAATACTTGAAACCTTATTAGTATGCAAATTACTTATATTAAGAATAATTACTTGAAGTTATAATTACTTGAAGCTATAATTCACAAATGATGGCTTGATTTCTTTATTTAATGGCATATCAACCTTTGTGAGTCATTTAATGCCAAATCTATCTCTGTAGAAGAACAGCAGTGATACTATTAACTCAAAGCTGGTGGGGATTAGAGGGATTATCTTTTCCAAGGATATCCGTCCAAAAGTGAATATAACAGCTTTACTGGAGTTTGAACTTGCTTACTTTAAGCCTGCAGTTCAGCATGTTAGTTACTACACCATGGAGACTTCCCTGTTTACAAATGACTATCATTAGTTACTTGAAACCATATAATTGTTTGGACTGATATTGATATTAAATAACCCAACAAGGGTTGACATACTGTAAAACCAACCAACCAACCAACCAACCCAATAATCTTTTTAAAACAGTCTGTACTTTTTTGTATCACAATTAGCTACCATATTCGTCTTAACCTTATTAACATTTCAATTATAATTTGGACTTGGAGAAAAACCAGAGGTAGCAGGAGCCAAATATGTATTGTAAAGGGTGGAGTTAACTGATCATAAGGATGCAATGTTCCCTCATCATTTAGCAAAACCCTATATAAATGACCTTCTTTGAAGCTTTGTGAATTTCTGAATATGATTATTATTATTGATATATAGTAACTGGCTTGGTCCATTTCAGCGATGTGTTCACCATATCTTTCCCAGTTACACTTGTAGCAAAATTGATCCTAATCGATACAGTGTGGTGCTCCCCAATTCTGCCGGCCATCTTTCTCTGTGAAAAAAAAAAAGACCTCCTTCTTTCTTATAGATTATACACCTGGAGAAGGCAGTGGAATGGATCTGCCGAAACATCATCGTAACACGAAGGATAGATTCAGTTGTTCAAACAGATTGTAGATTGAAAAAATTTTTTTAAAATTATAGTCTGTAAAGAATGAGAATGAGACTTCATAAAAAGTATTTAAATGAATTCATTGCAGGAATGAGGAGTCACCATTTTTACAATTAAAAACTAAATTGTGTGGTGTGTGTGTGTGTATGTATATTTTTGTGTATGTAGGTGTATGTATGTATGAATATGTGTGTATGTATGTCTGTATGTATGTATTTTTGTGTATATGTATTCATATGTATTTACTCAACCCTTTCACCACAGGTAGGATATGACACAAGCCTAATTCTTTAGTGGAGTAAAGCTGTTTTGAATTCACAGATTTCTTTCTCTTAGACTGGTTGCTTAAACCAAGGCTAAAGAACCCAGACTGTTCTACTATTTACCCATATCTGGTGATGAAAACAGACGGATTCACATCTTTGCCAAGGGCATTAGTAAGAAGTGAAAAACAAACAGCCTCGACTAGAGTTTGAACTCGGGTTGCCTATTTCATTTCCTACAAGGATTATCATTATGCTCAGTGTATGTATGTGTGTGCTTGTGTGTATGTGTCTAAATAAGTTTGTGTGTCTGAGTGTTCAAGGGTTTTTCAAAAAATTCTACACCTCACCCAGAAAAAAGAGCCATTGCTGAAAATTTTTGTTGTAGTAACACACTATCATTTCTTATAAAACTGATTCTGATTTCTGTCTTAATTTCAGGGCAGGTGAGGCTCATGCAAAAGTGAGAAATGTGTTACAAATCTAAAATCAGGATGAGTCTTAGAACTTTCTGAATGACCTTTGTGTGTGTGTGTGTGTGTGTGTGTGTGTGTGTGTGTGTTTAAGTGCATGCATATAAATAGATATGTATGCATGTATGTATGTGTATGTATGTGTGTGTTTATGTATGTGCATGAATATGTATGTTTTTTTGTGTTTGTGTATATGCATGTGTGTGTGTGTGTGTGTGTGTGCAGGTAGGTTTTAATTTGTGTATTACAGAAATCTTCATTATGCTTGATGTAAGGAAGAAAGTGTATTAATTACTTTTAAACACAAACTGCTCCACCCAATGATATTTTCATAGAACTGAATTGAGTATGTACTTGATTATGCCAACAACTCCAACAATAAACATAACCGACAAAACTTTTTGAAAAATTAGGCATTCAAGTTGCTGCAAACACATTCAAAATAATTAGGAACATAATTAATGAACCCAACAACAAAACTACATCAGTAGCAGGTTTTTAAATCATTACCTGTAAGATTTGAACAGATATAGTCATAAAACAGCAAAAAATGGTACATTATAACAAGATTTTCCTAAGAGCAATACACTTAACACTTAAACACATTTTGGTACAACATAAAACAAATCAGTAAAAAATGATAAAATATTTGCTAATTTTTGTAACCTCTTGCAGCATGTTTATGACCATGATAGTAAACATAGGCAAGGTAAATCACTTATACATGTTGGGGGAGTCACTGTGGCATAGTGGCTAATGTGCTGGAGAGCAACATCATAATAAGTGAATTTAAATTCCAGTTGTATTATTATGTTAACTCTTGGACTGACACCGTTGAGAAAGGTATGAATTCTCCCATTTCTCCAGCTGTGGGTTGAATAGTACAATTACTGTTCTTTTAAAACGATGGCTTTGGCATTAAACAACTCATGAAGTTGATATGCCATTAAAACAAAGAAGCTAAACCTAATAAACATGGAATATAATTTGGTTTGGTTTGATTTTATGGCATATCAACCATTGTAGATTATTTAATGCCAAATCCATTTTTAGACATATTAATTATTTCAAACTATTCAGATTAGCATAAGTACAGTTTTTTGTTTACATCCAGTTAAATGTCAAAATAGTTCTATTTCAAACAATTCAGTTTAGCACAAAGTATAGTGTTTTGTTTACACACAGTTAAATGTTAAAACAGTTCTATTTCAAACAATTCAGTTGAGCTTTAGTACACAGTTTAATACTATTTGGCCCATTGATAGCACTCTGTCAGGTACTAGCACTTCGAGCCAGAGTGGACCTGGAAGTGATGGCAATAAAGGGGTACTCCACATTCCCCAAATCTTCAGCATTACTGGAGCCTCACCATCAGATTATTTAATGTCATATCCAGGACACTCATTGGGGGAGTCTTACCCCTCTGCCCAGATGCAGTAGGTGTATTCTGCAACCCCAGCCAACTGGGTGATAAGGGGTATATATAAGCCATACCATGCAATATATGAACTCTGTATGGCAACAGAATGAAGCGGAACATAATATTAAAAGTTAGAATGCACAAAGATAATAAAGCAATTTTAAGTCAAATTTGCTACAAAATGATTATCTTGTGGGATCATGCTAAACATAGTTTTTATTAATCGAAATTAGCTATATCATATCTATAACTATGAAATGTTCATCAGAATCAATTACACTTTTCTAAATAGATGCCTCAATATTATCATACAATAAAATCTCAACAGGTTCCCAGTTTTCTGGTAAGCAACAAAAGTAAGTATAAAAATTAGAACACTAAATTGTAATGCCTTGTTTGTCTTAATCTCATCTACAACATTTCTGTTATAATTTGCACTTTGGGAAAAGCCAGAAGTAGCAGGAGCTTAATCTGTATTGTAAGAGGTAGGATCAACAGATCTGTCAAATTAATTTTTTAAAAACCCTGAAGAATCTGATATGACATTAATAAAAACTAGTAGAGAACAATCATCATCACATCCTGCCATCAGCATGGATATCCCTGACCCTTTCTTGCCACCCCTCCCTATCGTCCATTCCTTCTGGCAGGTCTTTTGGGTTACATCTCGTATTGGCACAGAGCTGCTGTATGTAGCTTCTAGCTGGTCATTCTGCCTTTGCTCGTCCATGTGAAGGGGTCCACAGGAGTACATCACTTATGAGCTTGTCCCTACTTCTCCAGCAGTGTCCTGCATGTCTGGTTCGTCTAACTTTGATAGTTTTCATGATTGGTGGTGTAATGAATTTTTAAATAAATATGAATTGGAATCATATGTTCCTTCCAAAAAAGAAACCTCAATATTATCACGGAATGCTGTCATGATAGAAACCTAACAGGTTCATAGTTTTTTAGCTACTAATAAAAGTAAAAATTTAGAATGCAAAATTGTAATGCCAGTCATGGTTGAGATGATCAAAGGTCTTATCTTTTAAAATCTGAGTTATCTAACTTGATAGTTGTAAATACTTAGTTATGTCCCTTGTTTTAATTGAGTCTTTTAAGTTGGAATGAATATAATGGTCAGTGTAACATGTGCTGACTAAGTTGATATGGAGTTGTAAAGAAAACATTATTAATAGAATTTGATTTAACTGTTGAATTCAATCCAATTCATGAGATTTGTGTTACTAATCCATCTAAACCAAATTCAAATCCCAAACATTTGAACTTACTTGAAGCAAGTAAAATGAGTTTAAGCTATTCCAAAATTGAAGGTGGTTTTTGTTGACTAATTCAATTTAAGATATCCACTTAAAATATTTGAAAGATGTTGATTTATTGATAATAAACTTAGAGTGTGTTTCTATATCAAGAGTGCTTGGAAAAGTCTTTTCCTTTTGTTTTTTAAATGATTAATTCAATATCTGGCAAACAATTTTGAGGCCTTTTTTGGAACTGGGCCTCAAATAAAAAAATTAGAATAATTTTAAAAAAATTTTTTTACAATTAAAAAAAAAAAAATTCGGTACAGACCCGACTATGGAAAACCAGATAAGGAGAACAAATAATTGGATTTATAAGACCAAAAAATTCATCCTTGATCACCCTTCAGGGCCCATGGCACAGTGGATAGAGGCGTTGAGTCTCTACGGTTCCAGGTGAGCATTGTCAGAAGATAGCAGTTTCAAATCCTACCCAAACCGGCCAGAGGTTTACTTGGTCAAAAACGTGGTGCGATAGAAAGGCAGTAATTACTGGGGATACAGTTACAAGACTCAACATTCCTATCCGAGGTTGCGGTAAATCACCTGAAGAAGGCCAGAGGTGAAATTTGACCGAAATGTAGTGAAAGAAGAAACAAAACAAAAACTACCAAAATGAGGACAAAAAGTCCGCAATAAATAAAAATCAATTCTCAGATTAAGAAGCCTCATCTCAAAATGATTCCAATTAAAGACAATAATTATATTTTGCTTAAAAATTCAGTACTGGGAGATACCCAAAATTCAAAAACATGGCCACAAAAAATTTAAGGATTGTGATTTGCTTGTTGACTTGAATCTGAGCAGTGGATGACCATCAGTTTTCCATCATGATGTGCTAGAATACTAAGCAGAGAAGGATTCTTTCACTGAATGATAAAGAGTATTATATATGTATAAAAAAAGAGACTTATGATGGAGAGTTTTAGAGAGAGAGAGAGAGAGAGAGAGAGAGAGAGAGAGAGAGAGAGAGAGAGAGAGACTTATCCAGTAATATCTGGTTGGGTCATGGGGGAACAAGTCATGTAGCAAAAAAAATCCCTCCTTCCCCAGATCTGGTTTTGAATTTAGTTTTCCTTCTACAACCAAGGTTAAAGAACCCTGTCAACTCTACTACTTACCTATAGCTGGGGGGGATGAATTGTTGAATTCTTACCTTTCTTGAGTGTATTAGTACTTTATGAAATGCAAATAGCCTCATTCAGGTTTTGAACTTGGGTAAATGAGTCTACTTTGTTCAATAAACTACTCCGATGCCAATAGAACCTCCAGAGTATGATATAAGCTTTCAAAAAAGTTGGTTAAAAAAATGAATATTATTTTGATCCACTCCAATAAAATAGATTTGGTCTATTTCCTTTATCCAATCAGACTTTTAATGGTGTATTTTTCTATAATTTTCCATAAAGAAAAGGTGAAAAAAAGATTTCTGACAATATTTTAAAAAGCTTTTGAATGTAGACAAGTAGTTTTATTCATTTTACTAGTTCATCTTGTTTTTTGTTTTTGTTTTTGTTTTTTAATTTCTTTTCAATAAAAATCAATCGAAACAACTGCATTCTGCATCTAAGTTTGAAAATAAAAGGGAAAGAAAAAAAATTCCTCCCATTCTGAAATTTTGAACATTAGTTCAGTAACATAAAAATAAAGAAAAAATAAAAACACAACATATTAGCCATCATTCTTTATGTTTGGTCTGAGCTATCCTCCAATGTACAGTTGATATTATGAACCACCTTATGACAAGTCACAATAGCAGACAGCCTCTTCAGTGAATTGTCAGCCATTTTGGATACTACCTCTCCCTTGTTTCTATCATGATTTGGTTTCTTTGTTGCAAATACCAGCAGTTGCAATGCTGTTATTGATACTGTGAAGAGAACACAATCAATACTTTGCAGTAAACACTACCATTCCAAATGTTCAGCTTCCTTATTTCTTATGCTAAGTTCTGTGACTGCATAAAGAAGGTGGGTAGAAAGAGAGAACGAATGGGTGGGAAGGAAGAGTCAATTCCAAATATATCAGAAGAACCATTAAGTCAAATTGTTGTGAACTTGAAGATTAAAAGACTTTAGCACTGTATACTAAGATGAGACGTCCTCGTAGACCTGATATTCTTTGCCGATTATTGTGGTAACCAGATTTGAATTTTCACAATGTAATCATGTTCTTATCAAGTGACAAGAATAAAAGACAACACAAAGCAAATTGTGGATAGAACGAATGAAAGTATCAAGTTGAGACTCAATAAGTGCATTCCAACTTCAATTTTTGAGTCAGTAACAAAACAGAAACATTTAAATATTTTTATAACTTTATTAAAAAAGAAAATAGATATTAGCCTATATCAAAAGTATTTTCATTTTTCCAGGCCTTTTTAGAAAGCTTATTTCATGAATGTATGTAGAGATTATCTATTACTCTACTATATTATTATTTTACCCATAACAAATTTTTCACATCTGCTGTAACTAGTGGTTTTTACTGAAGACCAAGTGACAGCAGGTCTTCTCAGCTATCAGGACTTTTCTAAGTATTCTTGCCAATCTCAGCTGTGCTTTGGTCTGGACAGTCTTAATTCTTCCTCAGATTTCTATTTTCCAATATCTCTTTTCCAGGTTCTTGGTGATTGTAAATAGTGCTCTCACTAGGATTGGTATGACTGTCATCTTTATATTCCTTATATATTCTTTATATCTGTTTTTTTTAACTCGCTGCTAGATATTTACCTAGTTTTCTGCTTTCTTTTATTTCTTCTATTCTGGCTAAAGTTCACTCATGGACAAGTTCTTTTATAGACCTTAGAATGCACTGACTGTATTCCCTGCAAAATAGGTAAGATCCCCCCACCACCCCAAAAAGTGGTGTTCTGGGTATTACACAAAATTTCATTAAATGGTGAGGCTTTAGTTCTGGAGTTCTGGTGAGTGTGGAGTACTTTTTCATAGCCATTACTCCCAGATCCACCCTAACCTGGAGTGTTAGTACCTGTTGGGGTCCCATCTATGGGTCAAATTGATCAGTTCGCAAATTGTTTGTATTATATATATAACTGTGAAATCAAAAGAAATGACACAAAAAATGGCGGGGGTGCATTTTAACTAGTATTGGACTACTATATTGTAGTAAGCAAGTTCCAACTCGAGTCGCACTATTACACTCACTTTTGGACTAATTCCTTTGGGAAAGGTATAAACTATTCCCTAATCTCCAGGTATAAAATAATCCCAAATGGGTTGACATGCCATTAAAATCAGTCAATCAAATCTAGATTCTCTGAGTTTATTATATTGTTGATATCATTATATACATTTATAAGAGTTATTGAAAATGTTTTAATTTTTTACAGACTTTCATTTCAAAGGTTATTTTATCTACCTATATAAAGACTAGACTGTAATACAGAAATTTATGAAGCCTGTCTGGATACTTTTTGATTGAAATGTTTTTAGCAAAACACATGATTGTGCAACTCACCAGAATTAATTCTAAGCAACTTTTTCTTGTTTTCTAAACAGAAAATTCATCTCAAGAATATGGAGGATAAAAGAAATATAATTGTGCGGCTATTTACATAATATCAAAAGAGGAATTTCAGAGATGTTTTGACCAATAGAAAACTCTCAGGAACAAGTGTATTGAATGCCAATAAAACTATTCTGAAGAAAATGAACTCTCCATTTATTGTTCATTTGTGCCTTGGTAAATACAGCTTTACTTGAGGTACTTCTTTTAAAACACATCTTCTATATATATGAAGTGCATTGACAGAAAAGAGTTTAATGTTGAAAAATATACAGGATGTTTCAGAAAAATTAATATTCAAAATGCTTAATTCATACATGAAAAATCAAAGGGAACAACTAAGTACTATTGACTCAGTGTCCTTGCAATTCAAACCTATCTATCTATCTATCTATCATGAAAATAATTCCTACATGGCCAAGAGCGAGTCTACCTGGGTCATATAGGAATTATTTTCATTATATTACCTCTATCTCCTGTATTGAGCACTTTATTATATTTTAGCTTAGGTAATTCTGTCAGTGTTTTTACTTTTGACGAGATATATATGCTGCTTGATTATTTTCAGGTAGGTGTTTTCTGTCTTTTCTTTTTTATTGAACTTTTTTCCCAGATATCAGTTTGTAGAATATGCAAATTGTACAACCAGTTTTTTTTTTTCATACCAACAGAATTATTGATTAGATATAAAGATTAATATATATATATAGTTACACAATTTGGTCTGAGTAAAGAGTAAAGGGAGAATTCATTCTTATATTAGCATGATAGATGGATGAAGAGAGAGAGAGAGAGAGAGAGAGATAGAGAGATAGGGGCTCTAAATGTGTAAAGTATTCACATTAGATGGGAATACTTGATACTATACGTATTTAAATTATAACTATTAAGTAGGAATACTTGAAACCATAGGACATACAGCCCAGTTGGGAGGAGCTCTAGAATACACCGACTGCATCTCTGCAGAGGGGGTAAGACCCCCTCCCTCAGCAAGTGCCTTGCATATGATATTAAATAATCTGATGGTGAGGCTCCAGTAATGCTAGAACTTTGGAGAACGCTGAGTACCCCTTCAATGCCATTGCTCCCAGGTCCACTCTGACCCAGAGTGGTAGCACCAGATAGGGTCCTATCTATGGGTCAATCAAAACTGTTTGACATTTAAATTGAGTACAAACAAATAATGTATGCTTAATTGACTTGTTTGAAATAGAACCGTTTGATCATTTAACTGTATGTAAACAAATGACTGATGTTCAATTGAATTGTTAGTGATACATAGCACTACCTAGAACCATTTAACTTTGTTGACTGATGCTAAATGGAATTTTTAGATATAGAACTGTTTGGCCCCTTAACTGTTTGTATCTACTAAATGTATTTAGAAATAATATATTTAATGTATATGTAAAAACAGGATTATGGCATATCAACAATGGTTGATATGCCATAAAACCAAACCAAACAATAGGACATAATAACTAAAGTGCTGGACTGCAACTTCTAAGTAAGCAAGTTTAAACTCCAGTCATACTATTAGATTCACTTTTTGACTAATACCCTTGGGAAAGCTATGAACTCCCTTATCCCCCATCAGTGATGGGTTAAATAGTATTACTACTGTTCTTCTCCAAGGATGTCTTTGGTATTAAATAACCCATGAAGATTGATATGCCATCAAATAAAGAAACCTTGAAACCATAATCTGTGGGCAAATCATTTGTAAAAAATATTGTTATGGCTAAAATCAAATATTTACTAATAGATCTATATTTGGCCTTAAATAACCTATGAGGAATTGATATGCTATGAAACAAATAAACCGAACCAAACAATATTTTCTTGTATATTTAAAATTTTTACAACTCCCCTTCCAAAAAAAACCAACCAACCAAATAAACAAACAAACTATGGACACATTTTATCTAATTATAACTTGTCCTGTCAACTAAGCTTAGAAAATGCTGACTGTATCTCCTGCATAGGAGTAAGACCCCACCCCACAAAAAGTTGTGTTGTGGGTCTAACACTAAACTGCATCTGTTAGTGAGGTTCCTGTTCTGGTGCTCTGGGAATTGTGGAGTACTTCTTTATTGCCATTAACCCCAGGTCCACTCTATGGATCAAATAGATCTGTTTAAAAATCATTTGTATTTGATTGGACCATATGCCAAAAATCCTCTTAAGAAATAACTACACAAAAAATGTAAATATGAGTGTAGAGTGGATGTTATTTCCATATGGTTAACATGGCATAAAATAAACCTTGATGGATTGACATGTCATTAAAAACTTTCTCTCCATCAATCAACATTTTAATATTCTACTTGCAAGAAGGAAAAACTTAAAAAAAAACTTTTGTATTTAATGAAACATATCTAAAAGAGCATTTACTGCTAATACACACACACACACACACACACACACACACGCATATATATATATATATATATATAATACTAGTTGATGAGAAGTTTTTTTTAAAGCTAATACTATCAAAGTGGCATGCTTTCCTAATTCAATGCTCTTAGATAGCTCATCCTTGGTTTAGCTGAAGGATTCAATACTTCCTCTGATGGTTGCTTGCCAAAGAAAAAGAGATACTGAGGTAGAAATATATTGATGGCCAATTGGTTGCTTCCATTTTTCTAATCTACCAATTGAATGTTACCATTTTTTTTTTAATCAACCAATTGGATGTTTTCATTTTTCTCATCAACCAGTTATTGTTGAGTCAACTCCTTCCAGAACAGGCAAAAGTCAATATCCTTTCTTCAATGATGGCATCATTCCTCATTCAGTCTGTTTTTCTTTTAGCTTCTCAGTTTTCTCTCTTTTGTCTTGTTTCCCAGCAATACTGACAGGCATAAGTTGATAGATGTATTCATGCTTGTTGATTTTTTTTTCAGTTGGGTGCATATCTACACATGTAAAAAACAAAACCAAAAAAAGCGAAAACCAAAAACAGAAAAAAGTAGGTATAAAAAAAAAACTAAGCCAATTATATCAAGATGAAATAGCTTATAGCAACTAATTTATCTATCAAACAGATTCATATTTATCTTTCAATTAAACTTATACACAGCCATCTATTTACTCATAGTTCTAGCCGGGTGCCATATGTAGTATATTGGTTAGTTAGTAAGTTTGATTCTCACAAAGTGCTTCATACTACTGGCCTTGGGCCAAACTAAGCTATTCTTTGTAAATAACTATTTATCTTTCTAAGTATCTGATTATCATCCAAATGTCACTTACTGTTCATAATTATGTCTGAAATTATTTGATTTGTACATAAAGTGGCTTATTATTTTATGAGAAATTTTGTAACTTTTTTTCTTAATGGTCTAGTTATCTTTAGTGAATGGATAAATGAAAAAGTAAAAAGATAAAATCAAGCTGGAGAATATAAATTAAAATAATGACTCATGAATTAATGCCACCTTTTTAAGTTCATCAAAGAAAAGTTACTCTTTGCAAAGCAGCCAAGAGTCATCCACTGGGAATTGTGCAAAGAACTAAAACTTTGGCAAATACTGACAAATGGTACACGCAAAAAACCAGAAGCTGTTCTAGAAACTGCGATGGATAAAATTCTCTGGGACTTTGAGATACAAACAGATACTCTAATCTCAACCAAAAGACCAGACCTAGTATTAATTAATGAGAAAAAAGAACTTGTTATTGAGTGGGTTTTGTTATTTCAGTGGACCATAGAGTTAAAATGAAAGAAAGGGAAAAGACAGACAAATACCAACTTGTCAAAGAGCAGAATAAACTTAGGAAGATTAAGGTGATTGTGATTCCAATTGTAGTTGGTATGCTTGGAATAGTCTCCAAAGTCCTAAAAAAGAGACTGGGATAACTGGAAATCAGAGGAAGAATTGACACCATTCAGACCACAGTACTGTTAAAATCAGCAAGAATACTTAGAAAAATCTTAGAGACCTGAGAAGACTCACTGTCACTCAGACTCTTGTGAAAAACAGACAGTTAAAACTTGTGAGAAAACTTAAATTATTTCTAAGATTAGGAATTATTATTAACATATAATGGTTTACTCAGACTAGTATCCTTATCTAGTTCAATAAGTCAGTATATAATAATGATAATTCCTCATCTCAAAAATTCAGAGGAAAAATTATCAGTACAGACCTGATGCAAGTCATGAATGGAGGTGATTAGAAAACCTTCACCAAAAATAAGAATGAATCAATATATTCTGAATATCAGTCCCTGCTTAATATAAGTAGGTTGTTATCAAAATGGAACCTGATAAGCGACTGGAAAGGTATTGTGTTTGCTGTCAATGTTATTGTTTTCATATTTAACTTCAGATAAAGATCTGAATCTCCAATGTTGATTTTTGGGGTGGCTGGCCTGAAGAAATTTGTGTTATCTACTCAACTTCAAGCAATTTGTATAGGAGTAAACTCTCTAAAAAACTTGATCTGTGAATATCAATGTGTGTGTGTGTGTATGTGTGTGTATTTGCCTCTTACTCTCTATCTCTGTCTTTCTGTCTCTCTTTCTCTCTTGATATATATATATATATATATCAGTTAAAGATGTTAACTATTGGATTACCTACACAGGTGTTTTGTTTATAGTGGTGAAAGCTTGTGTAGATCCAGCCTCACTTTTTTAATGAGCTGATAACAGGTCTCAGGTTTTGAATTCAGAGTTTTTCCTTCTCCTAGACTGATTGCCTCACCAAAGCTAAAGCGCCCAGTCTTCCCAATGAATTAGCCATAGCTTGGGTGGGGAGAAAAGAAGGTTTCATACCTTTCCCAGGGGCATTAGCACAAAGTGAAATACAGACAGCCATGATTTTAACTGTTATCACACACACACACACACACACACACACACACACACACACACACACATATATATATATATATGTGTGTGTGTGTGTGTGTGTGTGTGTGTGTGCGTGTGTATGTGTGTGTGTGTATGTATATATTTATGAATGTATGTATGTATCCACCGGAAAAACCATGTCCAAAACAATTAGTAACATAATGAATAAATGAAATAACAAAACTTCAAGCATTTATACTACTCCATGTAAGAATTGTAAAAATGTTTATGGCACCAAAAAGTGTTTATTTGAATATAGTTATGTTTTAAAAAAGGTTTGGTTTGGTTTGGTTTGGTTTTATGGCATATCAACCCTTGTAGGTTATTCAATGCCAAATATTGTTGATACAAACATACTAAATATATATGATTTGTAAACACATTTTATTGATAATGTTTTTAAATGAGCCTAACTTCATTCTTTTGCACACATTTAAATGGTTCCACGTATCACAATGTATCATTTAAATTTGAATAAATATATGTCATTTGTTTATACACAGTTAAATGATCAAATGGTTCTATTTCTAACAATTCAGTTTAGTATCCATCATTTGTTTGCATTCAGTTTAAATGTTGAACAGTTCTACTTGACCCATAGATAAGACCCTATCAGGTGCTATCACTCTGGATCAGAGTGGACCTGAGAATGAAGGGATACTCCACATTCCCCAAAGCTCCAACATTACTGGAGCATCACCATCAGATTGTTCAATGTCATATGCAGAACACTTTTGGGTGGGGTTCTTACCCCTCAGCAGAGATGCAGTTGGTGTTTTCTACAGCCCCAGCTGACTGGGCTCTTTTAAAAAGGAGGATTATTTAAATACTCTCTAATTTCAAACAGATTGTTATTTTAATTCAAAAGAGACTTCCATGTTACTTTGTTAGCAAAATAAAAATATCAAAAGTGTATAGAAGCTGCTGTAATAAAACAACAAATCACTTTTTCTGTTTAAATTAATATTAACTCAAAACAATATTTTTAGCTGAAAATTATGTTATACTATCAACCCATTCTTCGGAGTAGAAGAGATGGATTCATGCCTTTTCTCAAGGGTATTAGCATGAAGTGAAAGGCAAACAGCTTCATCCGGGATTTGAACTTGGGTTGCAAATTCCATTTCCTTTGAAAATAACCACTATACTAATTGTGACCCCATATGTATGCATAAAATTATAATTTTTTTCATTATGAGGGTGCAGTTTTCTGATATGCATAAATAAATAATCTGTCAAAGTTTTTGGTTGGTTTTGCATGCTGTAAATAATAATTTTGATCTTTGCTAGATACTCAAAAAGTTTGATTTTAAAGCTTTTTGTTCAAAACTGAGATAAATTGCATAAGATATTTAATAAACTTAGTCAGTTATGGCACAAGGCCATAATGGTGTAGTATCTATTTAAGATCAAATTCATTTTCAATGTCTGATTGAAAACAGTCCTTTAAATGCAGTCGGTACTCAAATGTTAGGAACGTAGATTATTTCTAAAGTTAGCTTTGTCTCACTTAGTTTCAATTGCCTTTGTGTGGCAATTCTTTTGTATGAGTTCTTTTAATCAACAATTCTTGGGAAACAAAAACAAAACAAAAAAAAAGGAAAATAAAAAGAAAAAAGGGGAAAAGAAAGAACATTCGGGAAAAGAAATACTTGTTAATGATTAAGCACTCTCCACCTTCTCCCACTGGTAAAATTTCTAGAAAAATATCTAACATGATGAAAACGAATTTTATCCAGTCAAAAGCAAAGATTTAGTGATCAGAATGTATAAACAAGAGGAATGGGAATGCAAAATGAAGATTAAGTTGGATTTGTGGATCATTTTGATGCTTAATTCTATAGGATAATCCAGAGAGAAACCATGTTTCACAAATGAATCCTTTTGATTCCCTTTGACAGCAGGTTTGGCCAAAGTTGTATATCTATCTATCTATCTATCTATCTATCTATCTATCTATCTATTTGTGCGTGTGTGTGTGTGTGTGTGTAAGCACATATGCAATTTTGTTTCTAGCTAAGGTTTCCTGCAAATTCTCTTGGTCTTAAATGTAAGTCTAAATGATTTTGGTCAACTGTTTAGTTGTTACTTATATAGACATTTTATACTTTCTCTCTGTCTTTGTTTCTCTCTATATAAAGACACACACACATCATATATATATATATATATATATATATATATATATATATATATATATATATTGAAGAGTGTATATTTAGGCAGCAAGTTATTTTTAAAGCAAGTTTTGTTAAAGACTATTTTATTTTTTCAAGACTCCTTATTTTTCTTGAGTCGGGATCTTGATGGTAAAGGAATTGTTCCATATCTTCTGCCCAAGTGCTTTCAACCATACTTTTGGTCGTCATCAGGGTTAGTGTTGAGTTTTTACTGTTTTGATAAATTGTAGCGTTTTGTTTTGAAGTTGTCGGTTGGAATGTTTTCAGTGTTTTGTTTTAACACATTCAATTGGAAAAAGGTTTACTAATCGAGTCAGTGATTTTTAGTTATCAAAAATATCTAATATGTTGGTGCCCGTGTTAAATGCTATTTTATTTATGTTTGTTTTTTTATTTTTTATGCATATTGATTCTAAAATTTGTAATCATTTTTATTATTGTTTTTATATATAAATATTGTATTATCTGTGAGAATCTTCCTTACATTAGAAGATGTAAGTTGGTTAGTGCTACATTCATATATGTGTGTGTGTGTGTGTGTGTGTGTGTGTGTGTGTGTGCATGACACAAGGTCAGTTTTAAGGAATGGGGTGCAAAACAAATGTATATATATATATATATATATATATATATATATATATGTATATATATAGGGTGTCTTAAAAAGTGGCCAGTGACATTTTTTCAAAAAATGGTCAAATTACACCTAATATTGATAATCTGCACAACATTGTAACCCTTGGTAAGTTTACATGGTTTTATTTGTAGCATGTTGGTTCCGAGGTGCCGAGGAGATGAAATTATGGTATTTAATTAAGTCATTTAACTTTATAGTGCAAAACCTGCCACAATTGAGGACAGAAATTGAAACTGAATGTACCCAAATACCAAATTAAAAGATTTGTGAAATTTGCAAATCCATCTGTTCACATTATTAGCAGTATCTTAAACAGAATAGTCATCAGCTTGAACACCTGCAATAACTCAATGATGTTTGCAAATCTGTCTGTTACCATCAGCAGTGTCTGGACCAAGATGGCTTTATTAAACTTGGAGTATAAAACTCAAATGAACTTTCTATATATAATAAATCAAAGTGTGTATACATTTTTTGGAGACAACCTGCACATTTATAGGTGTATATGTGAAGGTGTGTGTGTGTGTGTGTATATATATATATATATATATATATATATATATATATATATATATATATATATATGCACACACACACACACACAATATTAGTATAAAATAAGATAGGACAAGACAGAAACTCTGGATGCATAATTCCACACTGTTGACCTGCAGCTAAGTAAGAATAAATTTCTTTTTCCTCGTGCTTTCAACTATCATTGGTAATTTTCAAGAGTGTTTGGGAAGAAAAGTTTTGAAAATGCAAAGTAATTGAGCTTTGTGCTTTGGTTATAGAATGTACATCAGTGGGGATCTGATATTCTACTAGTTTTTGATGTTTGCTAATCATTGTTCAGAGGCTAGGTTTGGTTTGGTTTCATTGTTTAATGGCATATCAAATTTCATGGGTTATTTTAAGCTGAAGTCATCCTTGTAGAAGAATAACTATTTAACCCATAGGTGGGAGGATAATGGGGTCATACCTTTTACAAGGATATTAATCCAAAAGTGAACATTGTGGCACAACTGGAGTTCAAACTTGCTTACTTCGAGGCTCCAGTTCAGCACTTTTGCCATTATGTGATGGGGACTCCTCCAAGAAGCTAGGCCTAAATTATTTCACAGAGTGAGTGAGTGAGTGAGAGAGAGAGAGAGAGAGAGAGAGAGAGAGAGAGAGAGAGAGAGAGAGAGAGAGAGAACAAAGAAAAGTTTCAAGTTGAATTAACTAAGTATATACAAAAATTCAAATTAAAAGAGTTGAATTAGTTTTTGTTTGTTTGTTTGTTTGTGTGGGGGGGGGTGTAAATAAGGTTTCACAGAAATAAAATTAAAAAGAAAGTTGCTCTGAGAAAATTCTCCAATTTTCAGATCAAAGATTATTATTAAAGTAGCTATAAAAATGATAGCTGCCTCAGCCCCCAGCCCCCACTTCTTACACAGAAATTCAAAACAAAAATATGAGGAAATTTCTTTGGGAACACAACTAAATATTAGTCAAGTTTTTGATGGCAAATACAAAACTTGAAAGCATGAATGTTTCTTTCATTTGCTGTGAAAGTTTGCACGCTGAATCAAAATTAACCCAATAAACTCTCATAATTGAAACGACATTCATTGATTTCAAGTTTTTCTTTTCCTACCTGAAAGTTGGTTTCTTCTTTCTTTTATTTTCTCACAAAGGAGAAAAGAAATGACATTAGAAATACAAATCCTTAAAAAATTAGAGAAAATAAAAAGGTGAATGATTCTTGTGAGAATTGTAATATCAATTAATATCAAATGAAGTGATCTGAATTTTAAATAAACCTTGATAAAAAAAAATATAAAGAGAAACTTAATTGTTTTTCTTTAGAATGTGAAAAATCATTCTCTAAATCAAATATGTCTTTTATTATTGTCTTTTACCATCAATCATTTTTTAAATACCAAAAAAAATTCTTTTACAAGAATACATTTTAAAGCAAATATCTTATATATTAAATTGATTTATTTAGATCGTTTTCAGTTTGACACAAGTCAACCTTCCTTGAGCATAGACTGGATATTATTTGTACTGTAAATGATCTTTCATTTTTTTATAGGATTGAATGATTTTAACGGCATGTGAACCTGTTTAGGGCTATATTATGCCAAGAGATTAGTTCATTGTACATTCCTATTTACATCTTTAGTGAAGTTGTTTCTTAAGTGTCTTTTTGTACATGGTTTTATTGGTTGGTTGATTGGTTGGATGGCTTTTATGGCATACCAACCTTTGCAGGTTATTTAATGCCAAATCCATTTTAATACAAATAAACAGTTCTATTTCAAACAATTCAGTTTAGCATAATTGTTTAATTGTCAAAAACATTTCTATTTCAAGCTATTCAGTTTAGTTAAACAGTTCTATTTCAAATAATTTAGTCTAGTATAAGTATATTTTTGTTTACCCACAGTTTAATGTAAAAACTTCTATTTCAAGCTGTTCAGTTTAATATAAGTATGTAGTTTAGTCCTATTTAACCCATAGATAGGACCCTATCAGGTGCTACCACTCCAGGACAGAGTGGACCTGGGAGTGATGGCAAACCATCAGATTGTTTAGTGTCATATTCAGGACACTTGTTGGTGGGGGTCTTCTTACCTCTCTGCAGAGGTGCAGTTGGTGTATTCTACAGTCAACTGGGCAAACATGGTGATATCAGGTAAGCCTATTTTAAATGGGAGGTGGGGGAGTTTTCATGGTATAGTGGTTAATGAAATAGAACTGTGACATCATAGTAAGCAAACTTGAAATTTTGGATAAATACCCTTAAGAAAGGTATGAACCCCCTTACCCCCTAATGTGCTGCAGAAGAACAGTAGGTTCTTCTACAAGGATAGCTTAAGCATTAAATAACCTATGAAGGCTGATATATATTTACCAACCCCTCCATACAAACTGGATGAGACACAATGTCAATTCTATCTGAAGTTTAACAGGTTTGAATTCAGAGTTTTCCCTCTGCTAGACTGGTTGCCATACCAAGGTTAAAGAGCTCAATTTGCCCGACTGTTTATCCATAAATGATGGGAGAATTGTGGAATTCATACTTTTCTCAAGGGTATTAATGCTGTGTAAAATGCAAACAGTCTAGTCAAGGATTTGAACTTGGATCACCATGTCCATTTCCTATGACGGTAACCACTACACCATGAGCATCTTCTGACATTCCATTGAACCAAAAAGACAAACCTATTTTAAACAGATTGGTTTGACCCATATATAGTACCCTTATAGGGACTATCACATTGGATCAGAGTGGACCTGGGAGTAATGGCAATGAAGGGGTACTTCACGCTTCCCAGAGTTTTAGACATGGTCCCTCAACATCAGATGCAATTTAGTGTTATATCCAGGACACTGATTTTTGCAGAAGGAAGCTTAACCCTCTACAGGGGATACAGTTAGCATATTCTAAGCCCTGCCAGTGGGGTATAATAAAAAGAAACAAAAGAAAACACAAAGGATGGATAAAAAGTAGTAATACAAGAATAAAGGATATTGTTCATTTTTGGTTTATATCGATTTATCATTAATTTTATAAAATATCAAGATATTTATTTGTACTGCTATTGCTATTGCTAATAAGAACAATATTACTAATAATTGTTGTTTCATTCATTTTAAACTAGAGTTAATCTTATCATTTTTTTCTTTTAATATAGGATCTCCATCCATCTTTTTTATCATATCTACCCAACCCCTCCGCTCAGGCAGGATATAACACAAGGTCAATTTTTAGGTGGAGTTTAACAGGTTTGAATTCAGAGTTTTCCTTCTCCTAGACTAGTTGCCTCGCCAAGGCTGAAGAACCTAGTCCGCCCTACTATTTACCCATAGCTGGAGGGAGAATAATTGGATTCATACCTTTCTCAAGGGTATTAGTGCTATGTAAAATGCAATCAGTCTCGTCCAGGATTTGAACTCGTGTCGCCGTGTCCAATTCCTACGACGATAACCATTACACCATGGGCACTTCCATCTTTTTTATATGCCATCATCATCATCATCATCATCAAGATGTGCTAGCAGTATGGATTCCCTTGACTCTCTCTCTCCCCATCACATTTTTCAAGTCCTCTAGACGGCACCCTGTGTCCACACAGAACTGATGGATGCAAATTTTTGCTGGTTCGTCAACTGTGGTGTGTCCATGAGTAGGAGTCCACAAGAGAAAATTGCTAATGAGTTCGTCCTTACTTCTCCAATAGTGTCAACCATGCCTTGCTCATCTTACTTGGATAGTTTGTAAGATGGGAGGTAAGTGGTGGTACAATTGCTGTTTAAAAGGGTACTGCTTAAAGGATTTGTTCCTAACAGCATGTTGCATCCTTGTATAATTCCCACATTGCTTTTTCATTGGGCATTTCATTAGAGTCCAAGTGGTGCAACCACACAATAGCACTGATACAGTTACAGCTTGTAGGAGTGGGTGCTTCTCCATTCTTAGGATTGCTCCACTTTACCCTTGATCCTCACCTTATAATGCTGTGTGCTAAGCAAGGTGGCATCAGGTACCATTTTTTGAGTCTTTGGTATGACTCGACCTGGGACTGAACCACGGTCTCCTAGACCATTGGCGAACACTCTACTCATTTGGCCAATGTATACTTATGCTAAACTGAATTGTTTGAAATAGAACTATTTTTGAAATTGAAACTGTGCACTTATGCTATACTGAAATGTTTGAAATAGAAGTTTTGACATTTAACTGTGTTTAAACAAAAAATTATACTTATGCTAAACTGAATTGTTTAAAATTGAGTTCAATATTAAATGACCCAAAAAAAGTAAAAACCAACCAACCTACCAACCAATTTATATTTAAACATAAAACTAAATCTAATAAATTCTGATAAAACTAAATCATATAACAGGCTTTTTGTAAATTTAAAATACCATTTTAAAACTTCACTGAGTTGTAACTCTTTCATGAATTGCCTGTATTGGTAGTGGAAGAATATTATTCAGGTATGTTTTAATGAGGATACACTGCCGGCTTATGAATATTCTAATTTACATGCACACACGTGCTATGGAAATATGGCCATACAGCACACATATAGAGGATACATAAGTGGCAACTAATAGCAGTACAGAAGTTGTAGTTCTAATTGCCCAGAGTTCAGTTGCCAAGTGGCTGTCATGTACACACTAGCAACAATCCCCCACAACCAAAGAAAATTTGGGGGACATTTTTGAGGCTTTTATTTACCAGTTACCAAAAGAAATGATATCTTCTTAACTAGCTAAATGAAAATGCAGAATAAATTTTCTTTATCCATGATTAACTCTTGAACAAGTTATAAGTTTATATGAGGGACTACATTATTAGAGGAGGGATGTCCCCCATAGTGCAGTGGCTAATGAGCTGGACTGTGACATCATAGTAAGCCAGTTGGAACTCAAGTTGTACTGTTACTTTTCACTTTTGCACCAATACCTTTGAGAAAGGTATAAAACCTTCTTATCTCTCAACCAGCTATGGGTTAAATAGTATCACTGCTGTTTCTCTACACGGATAGCTTTGGCATTAAATAACCAATGATGGATGATATGCCATAAAAAAAATCAAACCAAACCTACCCAATTGGACAAAAAAATAAAAAAAACAAGAAAAAAGAAAAACAGACAGCTGACATAAAAAAAACTGTGAAACATTTCATGACAATTGATGTAGTTTATTACAAGTTTGAATAATTTATGATGGCACAATGGTAAGAGTGTTTGCCAATGGCCTGGGAGACCTGGGTTCAATCCCAGGTTGAGTCATACCAAAGACTCAAAAAATGGTACTTGATGCTACTTTGCTTAACACTCAGCATTATAAAGTAAGGATCAAGGGTAAAGTGGACCAATCCAGGGAAAGGAGTAGTACCCTCCCCTACACCTTGGTATAGTAGCTATTGAAAAGGGAGCCTCTGGGTAACCCTTGACTATGGTCGCCAACTTTACTTATTTACTATTATTTGGTAAATCTATTGACGCCTGAAGTATGTAGTCTAGGCAGATTATGAACTGGTATGGTGCTAATATGTCCCCTTGCAGCACACCTGTGACTGTGTCAAAGAAGTCTATGTGACAACAATTGCACAAGGATGCTATGAGCTATATTAAACAAATGCTGGAAGCAACATCCCACAAAACAGCAGTTGTATGGCCACCTACCACCCATCTTGAAGACCATCCAAATTAGATGAACAAGATATGCAAGACACTGCTGGAGGAGCAAGGACAAACTCATAAGTGACATTCTCATATGGACCCCTTCACATGGACACGCAAGTGTAGGGCAACCAGCTAGAACTTATCTACAACAGCTCAGTACAGACACAGGATGTAGCCTGGAAGACCTGTCAGAAGCGATGGATGATAGAGATGGATGGCAAGAGAGAGTTAAGGAAATCCATGTTCACAGCACGACATAATGATGATGATTTTCAGCTTACTTATAATTTCTGAGGGAAACATCAATTGATGAATGATGTTCATTCAATTTCTTTGCAACATTGTGAAAGGACAGTCCGCAATCATTGCATATCACAATTTGACCTTTTTTAAAGTTCAACAACTGTTTACTAGCTATAGCAAAAATTAGGATAACAAATCAAGGGGGGAAAAATTCTTATAAATTTCCTTTTTTGTTGGTATTTCTGAGAATTATGACTTTTTGCGACAATGAAGGTAACTTTGACAACGATAACCAAGGAAAATAATAACTTAATATGTGAGTATAAGCCACTGAAATTTCATTAAAAAATATTTTTTGTCCAATACTGTATACGAATGGAGTTTTAAAAAATTGATCAAAACAGAAAGAGAGAGAAAAAAAATGAAAATTTGTTAAAAATGTAACGTAATTAATCGACAAAGAATTGAAGAAAAAAAGAAGTAAAGAAAATGGAATCAAATCTGAAATAAGAAAATCTGAAAAAACATGGAAATCTCAATCCTCCCAAAATATAAATAAATAAATAAAAATTAAAGGAAAAAAGAGAAGAAAAAAAAGAAAAATGAGGATATTGCAGTTTTTGATTTATAATAATTCATTCAGCAAATAGAACTGCTGTCAACTAGAATGCAAGCCCCATTCAAATTCAGTATGAAATGGGAAACATTCTTTTAGAATAATTTCAATTTAATAATCACCCAATTGAAAAAAAAATAGAATGATATCTAACCAAAGGAATAAAGTACTTTTGTAACATGAGGATAAATTGCATTTGTGAAAAGAATAAGCAAACCAACTCAAAGAAATTTATCTGCTTTCAATATAACTAAAATATGATCAGTTCATCATTGTCTTATATAAGTGTTTTTATATATATATATATATATATATATAGAGAGAGAGAGAGACAGAGAGAGAGAGAGAGAGAGTGTCAGTGCCTGCCTTGTTGTAGTGATTCTGTATACTTTTTCTGGCAAACTTTTCTCATTTGCCTTTGTCTTTTTATATTACATCATATATATTTGAATGCTTGTCAATGGTCCAGAAGACGGGTTCAATCCCAGGTTGCATTATATTAAAGACTTAAAAAATGGTACTTGATGGCTCCTTGCTTAGAACTCAGCATTATAAGTTATGAATCAAGGGTAAGTGAAGCAATCCAGGAAAAGGAGTTGTGCTATTAAAAAAGAGACTTCGGTTTGCTCTTGATTACATTCAGTCAACATATATATATATATATATATATATATATATATATATATATATATATATATATATATATTATGAACTACATTTTACTTTTCTAAAAGGGAGTCAATTAATTAAGTTTCATGGGGTGTGCACAATCACCAGACAAAAAAGTGAAAAAAGAAATATATATATATATATATATATATATATATATATATATATATATGTGTGTGTGTGTGTGTGTGTACATGTGTGCATATATATATATATTATTTTGCTGAGTGTTAAGCAAGGAGGTATCAAGTACCATTTTTAAAGTCTTTGGTCTGATGCAACCTGAGAGTGAACCCAGGTTTCCGGACCATTTTTTCCATGCAATTAAATATATATTAAATATGCTATAAAACATATATAAAGACTAATATATATTTACTTATATATATATATATATATATATATATATATATATATATATATATATATATATATATATATATATATATGTGTGTGTGTGTGTGTGTGTATGTATTATATAGAGGATGCCTGAATATTAAAGTAGAAGCATTTATCAATCCAACATACTTATAACTGTACAAATAAAGCATTATGCATTTCTTACAAGCAATATTATGGTACTGCTTTGCTGTGTACTTGCTATTGACATTAATGCACTTGACCCATCAGTGAACAAATGCATGACAACCATATTTGGATTTAGCGATTAACATATAGTTCAAACATTAGATTTTGTTGTAATCACAATAAAATTCTATTAAGTGTGGTTTTAGTAGTTGACAATGAATTTCAATCTAGCCTTTAAATATGAAAATGTCCTCCATCACTGTTCTATTCAAACCTTTGAGATACAAATTTTAGTATTGTTTACTCCATATAAATAGGTTTCTCTGATCATATCTCAGTGCTGTCTCAAAAGCTTTTTTTCTACTTTCACTTTTATGCTTTACACTACTTATTTCTCATGTGTCAATGTTTCATTTCTCTAAATCACAATTTATATGACATATTTTATCAAAACTTTTCTTAGTATCCTTTGTTTTTTTTTTTATTATCTATCATAACATTCATTTTTCTAAACAAAAACTGGGTAATTCTTTTCTCCCCAGAAATTTGTTGCACACATCTGTGTTCATATCTATATTTCTTCTTTTAGAAATATTTTTTTGAAATAAATATCCACGTTGTCTTATTTTCTTCTGGCTTTATGTCTTTTAAAATCCCTTACAAAATAGTGCAAATGGTTCCATTGACTTCTATACATTTTGCTTTGTTATTTCCCTCATTCCAAGTAACTGTTCTAAGATTCCTTCTTTTTTGGTTTTTACATTATCAAAACCCAAAGTTATAACTTATCTTGAATAAGAATTTTGCAAGCATGAGTAATTTTAAAAAGTTAGCATCACTTTTCTGAATCTACCTGTGGGCACAGATTTTACATTTAGAATCCATTATAACAAGGATAATTGATTCAAATTTTAGCAAGAATAACAATGTCGCATTGGCGGATCAAATGAAGCAAAAAAAAATGAATCAAATTTAAACAAACAACTGAAAAATATAAAATACTTTCACTTTAATTAGTTCATATGAAAAAGTGTGTAACATTGTCAACAGCAGAAAACAATATTGTATGCATTGAAGTTTTAATTTGAGATGATAGAAGGTATAAACTTTGGGATATGGCTGTTTGAAGTTGATCTTCTCAAGTTGGTGATCTGCGAAATTGTTTAAAAGTAAATTGATGTATCACTTTTTGAGTACCAAAGTAATCAATGGAAGAACAGTTGACTTGATGCCATGTTATTCCATAAGGGTATATAAGTATTCATTTGTCAATGGGATAAGTGCATCAAGCTTATTAGTGACTCTGTGATGAAGTAGCCAAGTAGAACTGATAACTTACGCAAAAAGGTCTTATTTTTATTGCCTCAAATATTATCATATGTAAGTATATGATATATTGTATGAAATGTCCAGCTTAGTTGACAGGGGCTGTAGAATACTCCAACTGCATCTCTGCAGAGGGGTTAAACGCCAACTCCAACAAGTGTCCTGATTATGACAGAAAACCATCTGATAGTTATCCTCCAGTTATGCTAGAATTTTGGGTAATGTGGAGTACCTCTTCTTTTCCATCATTCCTAGGTTTACTCTGGCTCAGAGTGGTAGCACCAGATAGGGTCCAATAGAACTGTTTGACATTTAAACTGAGTGCAAACAAATGACTTATGCTTAATTGAATCATAAGTGATACATAGCAATACTTGCCACCATTTAACTTTGTTAACTCAAGTTTACAAATCATATATATCTAATATATGTGTATAAACCGGTTCTGGCATTAAATAAACAACACTGAATTATATGCCATAAAACCAAACCAACCCAACCAACCCTATAAAATGTCACATGGTTAATATATGAACTGTTTAATATTTCTGTATAGATATATTATAAAATAATGTATCTTATCATATGATGTATTCTATTATATGTATTGCTAAAACAGCTTTAATCTATCTTTTTTATATGAATACAATGTATGATGTGTTTTCAAAAAATATCTACATACACAGGTACAATGAATAGAAACAAAGGAACAATGAATAGAAAATTTTCTTTAAAATCGCTCCTTCAACATGTGCATTTTTACTGCAATATTGCAAGAGCTGCAAGAACAATTCATTCAATTTTTGTACTACCAATCTTATTAGTCCAGAGAGTTTTCAATTGCTATAAGCACTTTTGAGAATTCCTCTTTTGATATGGTGTGAAGCTGAACCAGCATATTCATTTCAATATCTTCCATGTCCTCAAATCTTATTCTTGACATGAATTTTTACTTCAACACAAAAAATTGCACAGAGCTAAACTCAGGTGAATATATAGATTGTTACATTTATACAGTCCTGTGTTTTACTAAAGATTGCTGATTGAAAAATTGGTATTGACTCATCAAAAGATAGTCTCAACATTTAGGTTGCAAGTCTTGACCCCTAGTCATCATTTCTTTATTATCCAAGTGGTTCAGTTGTGCAGACATCTTTTAAATTGAAATTTAAAATCTGAAATCAAAGAAATTCAAGCTTCACATTCAATACTTTTATATTCCCCTTGTATTTTATAGATTGTATTCTATAATAGAATGTGTAGCAATAACATAAGCTATTTATCATTCTTATGTACTTTTTTTATTTGATGTACCCAATAAGATTTATTCTGTAATATGATGAATTAGATAGAATAATTTATAATATATAATGATATATGGTATATTTATTGCAAAAAATATGAGCAGTTTATCCTTTTTATAAATGATAAAGGAAAGCTATTTTAATTACTTCATATTTCTTTTTAGAACTTTCTTCCTTTATTTTTAAATTGTCTTAAATTATTATTTCTATTGTTACATTTCACAGTATTTTATCAAATAATTATTTCTTTTTGAGATTCAAAATTGAAAAAAATTCACATTTCCTGAATCAAGTACAATGAGTTTTATAGTTGAGGAAAAATCAAAAAAACAATTTGATCCACATTGTGTACTCTGCCTTTAATGTCTTGAGCCAGAAAATTCAAATTCATAGTCGAACACAACCTCTTGTACTTTAAAACTCTCAGCTGGTGTTTGTTGCTATTTTCCATTCCTAAATGCTCTCCACTGTACTCAATGGTTTTTATTTGGGTTTTTACACTTTCTTTCGAGTTACATTTTTTATTCTTCCTTTTTTTAACCAGTTTTCCCAAGTTGCCATGAAAATTTCAAAAATAAAATTATTCTTTGTTATATTGCTATGCTTTTTTTTTGTTTATTCAAAAGACTTGTTTGAAAAAGATTTCTGTCAAACACTTTTTAGATATGATATAGAATATTTATAAAAGTATAACCTTGAAGATGAGAGATTTATAGAAGCTAAAGACACACACATATATATATGCATATAGGTGTGTGTATGCATGTTATTTTGACTTAGTTAATAAATATATATTTGTGCATATGCCAATATATTTATATATGTATACATATGTTTGGTTCAGTTTGTGTGTATATATATATATATATATATATATATATATATGTATTTATATATTTATATATTAAGACCTTATATATATATATATAGTAAGACCTTATATATATATATATATAAATATATATATATATATATATATATATATATATATAAGGTCTTAATATATAGATATATAAATATATATACACACACACACACACACACACACATATATATATATATATATATATATATTATATATATATATATATATATATATATATATATATTAGGTGTCTGTGAATATTCCTAGTGCCCTCTTTTTGTGCAAACTTTAGATTGAATGTAGAGTGAATACAGTCTATAAATGTGGTATCTTTTTTATATAAAAAAAATCTCATAACTTTTACATACACCTAACAAATATGTGTGTGTGTGTGTGTGTGTGTGTGTGTGTGTGTGTGTGTGTGTGTGTGTTTGTATGTACAAATGTTTCTAATTCTTTTTGTTAAAAAAACTTTTCTTCTATATAATACACACACACACACACACACACACACACACACACACACACACACACACACACCTGCATGTTCCTACCCTCTATCAAGCAGGAAGCAAGTAAATCGAAAGCTAAGTAAAATCTCAGTACATTGGAAATGTATTTTTCAATTTCTTTTATTCATTTATTTATCTATTTATTTATCTGTTTTAAGCATTACTTAAAGATTGGAACAGTAAAAAATCGACAAGCTCCTGCTAACCATGTGTCAGCCTGAAAAAAAGATAAAAAACTAAGAACTCTCTGAAATAAGGTAGAAACTTCTGCTTCCAATTTTAATTCTGGGAAGCCAGCCGCTCAAAAGCTAAGTAAAATGTAAGGTCTTATTCAAGTTCTTTACTAAAAAGCATAAGTTCTGTAATTTTATCGAAAGTCCAAGATTGGGTCACATTGAAACTTGTTTAGCCAAATGACCAGGAGAAGGAAACTAAATCAGAAAACTGACCTCCTTCAGATCATACTTCCATCATTCCAATTTCTGAGCTTTGCAAATTATGTTTTGGTTTTATGGGTAGGCCTAGTAACATGTATTCTAAATCTCACTTTAAAAATAAATCCCAATATGCAGGGCCTTAATAAAAACATGATAAATCATAATAATGAAAATAATAATTGAACACAGTTTAAAAATAAATGAGGGAAATTTAAAAATGAAACATTTTAATAGTAATAGCTAAATTGCTTTATTTTTATACATTATAAGAAACATAAAAATGATAAACTGCTCATATTTCTGCAATATATCAAAAGATACATTATATTATGAAATAAGGCATGAATCCATCTGTTCTCTCCCAGCTATAGGTAATTAGTAGGATCAGACTGGGTTCTTTAGCTTTGGTTAGGTAACCAGTCTAGGAGAAGGAAAACTCTGAATTCAAATCAGCTCTATTCCAATTAAAAATTGAGTTTGTGTAACATCCTTCTGTGACAAAAAGGCCGAGTAATTTCTTATATTATTTTATAATATACTTATATAAAAATGAACCTGTTTTCGGATGCATATAAAATATATTATATTACATTATACATTATCTTATGACATATGTGTGTATTTATCAACCTTTCCTCATGAGCATAGTGTGAAACAAACTCAATTTTTTAATCAGAGTTTAACAGATTTGAATTCAGTGCTTTCCTTCTTGAATGGTTGCCATATCAAGGTTAAAGTGCCCAGCCTGCCCTCCTATTTCCCGATAGCTGAAGGGAGAATGAATATCTTTCCCAAGGGTACTAGCACTATGGATAATGAAAACAGCCTTGTCCAGGATTTGAACTTGGGTCACCATGTCCATTTCCTATGATGATTACCTTTACACCACAAGTTTCTCCTTAAACCAGAGCTATTTTAGGGATATAGGATGTAATATCTTATCTTATACATTATTTTATAGTATACTTATAAAAAAATGTAAAAAAAAGTTCATGCTTTAATAATACATCTTATGTTATTTTATAAAATACTTATAGAAAAATGTGAAACAGTTCATGTTTTAACAATACATCTTATTGTACGTGTGATAAAAAAAGTATTGAAATGAAAGCTTTTACTTTTTGATTTAAAAATTCACAATTTATATTAAATGACACATGCATAACTGAGTAACTTTCAACATTTACAATTTCTTGAGATGTGCTGTTAAAATGGAACCCTCTGTGGTTGTGGCCCAGTCGGCTGGGGCTGTAGAATACACTGAGTACATCTCTGCAGAGGAGTAAATATCCTTCAATGAGTGTCCTGGATATAACACTAAACAATCTGATGGTGAGGTTCCAGTAATGCTGGAGCTTTGGGGAATGCGGAGTACCCCTTTATTGCCATCACTCCTCAGTTTACTCTGGGCCGGAGTTGTAGCAACTAATAGGGTCCTATCTATGGGTCAAATAGAACTAAACTGTGTACTTATGCTAAACTGAATTGTTTGAAATAGAACTGTTTTGATATTTGAATTATGTACTTATGTTAAACAGAACTGTTTGAAATGGAAATGTTTCGATATCTAAACTGGATACTTATGCTGAACTGCTTTGTTTGAAATAGAACTGTTTTGACATTTAAACTGTGTACTTATGCTAAACTGAACTGTTTGAAATAGAACTGTTTTGACTTTTAAGCTACTTACTTATGCTAAACTGAATTGTTTGAATTGCTAGAAATAGAAACATTTATATGTATAAAAATGGGTTTGGTATTAAATAATCTACAATGGTTGATATGCCATAAAAATCAACCAACCAACCAACCAACCTCTGTGGTTGAGTGATGTTCCATGGTCCCAGTGGAAGATTGTGCTTTCCTCAAGTGGGCTAAAGCTGGGGGTCCACATAACAGATATTAAGTCCTCCCACCAAAATCTTCATCCGTTAAGTCAAGCAATAATGTATATGGTCTGTATGGAAGGTATCCACTTATTCAATATTAATTCAAAAATAGCCCACCAATAGCAACACCACCTTGGTCCCCATCAAACTACTTCACTTGGAACATTGCACACTTATTCAAGTGTCTATTTCAATTTTTAGAATAATTTAGAAAATATTCCTTGGGATCACCATCAGTGGCTCATTGAATTCTTCATAGTTTGGCTAAAAGTGGTTCAATGGCTATTTTGATATCAGGCAAGAGATCATGGAGAAAATTTGGACTGTACAGCCGTGCTGATAGATATTTTGCCAAAAAAGCCTCCAGGAGACATAAAGAACCTTCATGCTTGGTCACGCATGATATAAACCTTTTTAACTGTGACCAACCCTTGGGCTAACCCCTGTGCCACAGGCAGGATGTGACCAACCCCAGTGCCACAGGTAGGATGTGACACAAGGTGAAAAAGTACAACTGGTTTGAATACATTTTCCTTCTCCTAGATTGGTTGCCTAACCAAGGTTAAAAAACCTCCTCTACCAATGGAGTAACATCACAGGTATGTGTTTGTTTATGCAAGTGCAATAAGGATCTCTTTGTTTTGTTACTAAACTATATCAAAGACAAATAACAAAGTATTGAGGCATAATAATAATCCAATTTTCACATATGTGTAAATTAATGTCAATAGAGCAAAGATTTGCATACTATAGAGAGATTTTTGTTAGAGCAATAGTTTTAAAACTCTCTTAGAAAATAAAGAAAATTCCAATCCAATTTGCAACTTAATGATGCCAAAGTATGTAGACACTCAGATTATTTCAATTTCTCTATGGAAACAACTATTAAATGTTAGTTATAGATTGCTTCCCCTTATTTTATTGATAAATTTTCAATTCATAAAACAACTTCTATCAGTAAGGATGTGATAGGACACAAAGCTTAATGACCATAAAAGTCATCATTTAAATAAATGTATATATATATATATATATATATATATATATATATATGCAGATATGTAGTGATACACTCATATTTTTATGTTCTAAATATGTTTAAGAATGAAAGAGTAAAATCAGAAATCTCGATGAAAATCATTTCTCTTAAATTAATTACCTATGAGAATGTATTTTAGAATCAACTCTATTCTCTTTCTTTTCAACTTGATTAATGGAAAAGATGGACATGTTTGTATAAAAAGAGAGTACTCATATTATGTATGTGTACATAACTGGTCTTTTTAAAAACAGCTGAAGACATCTACATATTCAAGAATGTATGTATATGTGCCAAGATGTTTTTAGAACATATACCAATATACACACTCTCCACCCCCCATCTCTCTCACTCACAGACATGCACACATATATTTCAATAATCTTTTTATACAGCTTATACTCCCATATGCATAAAGATTACCTACTTTGTAATGTTCATAAAAAAAAACGTAATTGCAATATTTGCAGACATTGTTTTTTAAAATTAATTTCCCAGGATAATAGAAATCCCCAAAAATAGTTTCTTATTTTTTTCTTTTTTTTTAAGTTGAAATTATTATTGATAGCATTAACTTTAATAAAAATATTTTACCACTCATAAAATTTTCATTGGTCAATTCTTGTATATTATGAAACTGTCATTTGAATTCATCTATTTTTCAAATGACGCAAATAAGCACACTGTATTTCATGTAAGGGAAAATATTTCTTCTGCTTTTAGACACTAAATTTGTAGCACTCTCATTATCTTTTATGATTCCATTTTCTTTTCAGTAATTTTTTTTGTTTTGTTTTTCTTTTGTTTATAACATTATGTATTTGGTATCCCATAATGCAACTGAAAGAATTTCAATATTTTTTATTGTATTATCTTCATTTCTGGTGGACATAAAGAGAAGAATCAGCATCATTACCATTCAAACAATTGTTCAAGAATCCAGTTTACATTTACTAAAGAGTAGAAATATGTTATGTTTTGCTATTTTAAAATTAAATTAAACTTTGATATCTATCTATCTATCTCTCTATCTATCAACATACATATGTACACACACACACACACACACACACACACACACACACACACACATATATATATATATATATATTGTAATTTTGAATGGTCATCTGTTTTATTGTTTGTTTTATCTGCATTTTTTTTATTGAAAATTAGTAATTATAAATACAAACATTTTTCATCTAGACATAATTCATTTTGTCATGGATCACAATCATTTTATATGGTTGGAAGTTTATAATTATAAACACAATCATTTCATATATATCTATTCATTTTTGTCTAAGATCATAACTGTTTTTTGCTTGGAGGTTAATAACTGCAAACACAAATATTTCTTTTGTATCTCTAAGAATATTCGGACAATGCTTTCATTTTCATGTCTATTATGTTCAATCAAATACATATATATATATATATATATATATATATATATATATATATTTGACATGAAATGCTTAAAGAAGGCCAAAAGATGCATTGGCTGAAATATTCTGAATATAATAATGAAGGTGAAAGCAATAGTCCAAATACTCTAAGAGATAAAAAAGAAATATTTGTGCTTGCAGTTATTAACCTCCATGAAAAAAAAAACAGTTATGATCTTACACAAAAATGCACACACATATATATATATATATATATATATATATATATATATATATATATATACTTGCAAAAGGGAGCCTTTGGGTCACCCTCAACTAAGGTTACCAATTTTACTTTTCTTTTTACTAGGTATGGGTCGAATAATTCTACTACTGTTCTTCTGTAAGGATCATAGGCTGATACGCCATTAAACAAGGAATTACACTAAGCATGCCTTATATATATATACAAATATATATATATATATATATATATATATATATATATTATATATATATACTGTTGGATTACTTGTCAGCCAAAAGATTTCTGCTAATAATCATTCAAGCTAAAGATTAATTTTCATTGGTCTGACCTAATTATTATATATATGTTTATTCTTTTTTTAAATTTTGAAAATCAAAATTTGAGAGTGTCCTTGATGCTAGAACACTCTCATCACAGGGAAATATTGTAATCAATATAAGTTAACTGCTCATTCACCATCACATTGATTATGATAACATTAATCAATAAAATTTTAACTACCATTTTGATAAAAATAGATTTTGAGGATGAAGGAAAGATTTCTGGGTAGAAATAAATACAAATCCTCATTGTTTGATAGTTCTTGCAAGAGTTTATGAATTTCATATTACCTATCACAATACATATTTATATATATACTCAATCTACTGCAGAATTTAGACCTTCACCAAAGTCTGTAAGACATGAGGAGCAATTCTTTATTTTTTTTTTTTATCCCTGTATTTTTTTTTTGTAACAGTTTTTTTTATTCAAGCTGGGGGTTCCAGGTTCTCTTGACCCTTACCCAACATCAGCCATTGTGCCATGAGGACTTCCATTAGAAAGAGAGAGAGAGAGAGAGAGAGAGATGTACAAATGTGATAAAACAAATAGGAATTTTTTTATATTTGCAAGTCCCCTCAAGTCAATTTACATCTGTTTTTTTACAATATATTCCTGTTACACAATGCTTTGGTGAATGAATACCAATGTGAGTTGCTAGTTGTATCTGAGATAGCAGAGTAAACACGTCTGCCTTTATATTAGAACAAGTCAAAAACAGATGAGATGACACTTCCATTCCCTAAAACAATATTCAAAATGGTATTTCCAATTTAGCAAGAATGGCTGAAACAGTACTTTTGAATTAGCAAGAACGGATGAAATGGTGCTTTTGTTTTCTGTTAGAACCAATATACCACAATTCCCTTTTCTCATTAATGCTGGATATTAAAAGACATAAACAACAATAATGGTACATCATAACTGATTATTTAGTTATAATCTTTAATTACTAATATATTGCTTCACATGCAAAAGTAATATCTTCAAGTTTTCTAATTTCATTGTTTGGATAACAAACTTTCAAAAAATTTTCATTCTGATATTTCGAAAGATCTATAATGATTGGTGTTCCTTGATACATTGTCATGGCAACTATGGAAACCGTTAACTTTTTTAATATCCTTTTCAAAAATCAAAATTTCTTTCCGATCATTGTCTAATGAAACTCATAAATAAATGAAATGCTATATCAAATAGATAAATACTCCACAAACCTTTAGTTTTCACATCATATTTTTTCCATTTATATATATATATATATATATATATATATATATATAAGTATATTGTAGGGATACACTGAATGATAATCTTCTTCAGAGAATTCACTTGTCCATTGGGGCATCTTGCGGGATAATGTTGGGTGTCACATGATTGTTCAGAAACCTGTTATCAACCTCTATTTGCTTCTGTTCTTTGAACATTAGAGACATTGTCTCTGACCCAACCAGGGAACAGTAAAGCCACATGGCTAAATATCCACACTTGTCAAGTAAGCCTTTTTCTATTTTGTAACCCTTTCATATACTGCGTCTTCATAAAACAATATGTGTATAATTCGACCATAGGATACACTTGTGTATTCTTTCCTCATAATGTCATTTATATGCATATTGTGTATATGAAATATTAAGTGTCCTTATATGTGTAATTGAGTTTATCTTGTCTTTTTCCATTCTGTTCAATGTTAGTATATCATAGATATACTAATGCTAATACTGGCCCTTTAAGACTGAAGAATCAAGTTGATATCTTCCAGAACTCCAAGCTTTTCTATATATATCATAAAAATTTAAAGAAATTGTCTTTCTTTGCTATAAAGCTAAGTATGAAATTTGAGACTGATTAAATAAGACAGCTATGAAATTTGAGGCTAATTTAAAAGGATTTTGGCAAGAGAAAAATCATTACTTAGTTGGAAATTAATATAAAAAAATCCTTTTGGAAAAGAGCATTAATAAAATTATGAACATTCACTATGGTTTAATTGGATTAATAACCAAATCTCTTGCCTATAATTTTAAGAAGATTCATTAAGATTCCAAGATTTATCTGGATGATCAAACTCATTGTTTTTGTTGGTAATGTTTTTACCAAAATGTCAAAGCCAATCCATTCTATGACTTTCTTCAAATGTACAATTCTTATTCAAAGAGAATTTTTTTTCTTTTTACAGAACAAGAGGATTAACATGAAATGACTACTAATATATCAACTAGTTTGCTTCCTTCCAGCAACACAGACACACATATATATATATAAATAAGTATATATATATATATATATATATATATATCAACTAGGACATTGGCCCAGCGGTTAGAGTGTTCGCCAATGGCCCGGGAGACCTGGGTTCAATCCCAGGTCGAGTCATACCAAAGACTTTAAAAATGGAACTTGATACCACCTTGCTTAACACTCAGCATTATAAGGTACGGTTCAAGGGTAAAGTGGAGCAATCCAGGGAATGGAGTAGCGCCCTCCCCTACACCTTGGTGTAGTAGCTATCGAAAAGGGAGCCTTCGGGTCACCCTCGACTATGGTCGCTAACTTTACTTTTATATATATATATATACTTCCTTCCAGCAATATACATAAACATGAGAAAATAGAAAGACACCAAATATATATATATATATATATATATATATATATATGTGTGTGTGTGTGTGTACTTTCTTCCCGCAACATATATATACACATATATATATAGATATAATAAAAAAGAAAAACAGTATTAAAAATCATATTGAAATGTTTTACTGTAGGAATAACATCATTAGAATGAAGTTATTATTCAAGAAAGAAAAAATCTTTACATAAGAGAGAGAAGCATGTTAATATATATATATATATATATATATATATATATATATGAAGGCACTAAATTTGGTGGGTATGAAGGGTGCAGTAAAGTTCTCCATCCAATGAGGTTATTGTCTCCCTTGTCCTGATGGTTTTATATGGTTGAGCATTGTTATGTAGAAGGAGGACATTATTGATTGGCAAGATTTTAGGCCTTCAGACTATCATCTCTTTGGCTTTATGAAAAAGGGTTTAAGAGGCTAACATTATGCCTTTGACAAAGAAGTGAAAATTGCAGTGATGAAATGGCTCAAAGAACAGTCAACAGAATTTTATAAGGCAGAGATACATGCTCTCATTTGAAGGTGGAACATTGTTATTGAGAGAAACAGTGACCATGTTGAGAAGTAGGGATGTGATCCACAGAGGATCAGCTTTATTTTGATGTATGATACATGTTCTTGTGTCAGTAATTATTCCTGTACTAAAGAAAAAGGTATTAATTTTTGACTCACCTTTGTATTGTATTGGTTAGATTTAATCATTATTTTATTTTTATGTTTTCTTTAATTTTGTTGTCTATATCTTTTAATATCCCTCATTATTTGATATTAAAATTCATAAACAACAAAAACTGAAAAATAAGATGATTTCATATTTTTGTAGAAAATTTATTCTGATAGTGCTATTCTAGCAAGATATTTCAATCTTATTTACTGCTTTCTTTATATATACATACATACATATATATATATATATATATATATATATATATATATATATATATATATATATATATATATATTGTTTATATAAGTTTGGAGTAGTATATTGGGAGAAAGAAAGAATTTGAAGAAACAAAGATTTCTAGGAAAAGATAATGAAAAATTTACGCAAAAACAAGAAATGTGCAGATGAGGCAAAACAGAATTTACAATAATTGTTTAATGAGATAAAATAAGAGAGGCTTAAATGTGTTGAAAGAATTGAATGCTTTTTTTTTGTTTTTAAATAAAAAGGAATTTGACAAATAAGAGAATTTCAAGGTTTTTCATGAAACAAACAAACAAAGAAACAAACAAAGAAACAAACAAAAAATGGATTCCAAAGAAATAGATCAAAGAATACTTTACAGAACTAGCTTAAAAGATTCTGAAAAGAAAGATCTTTAAAAAAATCATAAAAGACAGAAAATAAATTTAAGAACATTGAAGCCAAAGAAAAAATGGATAAGAATTCTAGTTCCATAAAGAAGAAAGAGTAAATGAACAATGGAAAAGTCTCTGCAATGTTAGTTTCTTGCATAACCCTATAAATCTGTAACATGTGAAAAAAGACAAGAGTCTTTTCACAGGAAAGATGGCTGCTCACCAGTTAAGAGTTGATTGATGGTTGCAGAAGATATTGAGCAGCCATTTTGTATTCTTGAGATCAGTCACACTGAGCTACAAAAACCTGCTTCTAATAATATCTTTATTATTATATTGCCCAGTTATATCATTGAAGGTACTCAACAAATGCAATAAAAAAAGAAAATAATACTCCAGAAAGACTTGTTTAACATTTATAAGAAATGTCATGATAAGTATCATAATGATTTTTACTTAACAGTCTTAGTTGCCTTTCATTTTAACACAATATTTTTTACTTTCTTTTGCCATCATAGAGAAGCTGAACCCATTATAATTCAGCAGGAAATAGATTTGAGATTATCCCTCTGAATACAAAAGTAATTATTTTGTCAGATCAGCTTTTAACTCTTGTATAAAGAGAAAGTATTAGGGTAAATCAAAAGTTTTTACATATCTTTACAGAACAACTTATTTCATGAATGCTTCTAAGGACTATGACTCCATTATATCATTAATATTACTATTAAATGTATCAAAAGTATTTGTATTGTTTTATTGGCTTTTACTCTAAAGCTTACGTCACGTATATAACAAAAGACTATTTGTATTATTAATGTTATTATATGTATTATGGTGCATGTAAAGTATCATATCTTTTTACAAACCTTTATTATCAAGTTGCAAATTACACTGGAAATTACTTAATTCCCAAAGTTAGAGTGTTTTAGCACTATTGCATTAATAAAAATCTTACTACGATCTTTGATTTTTATTGTGTAATATCATCATTATTATCATCAAGGCTCACTGACTGCATGGATTCCCATGACTCTTTCTCTCTTTCTGTCCTATCAGAAATCACTCTTGGTAAGTCCTCTCAGTGGCACCCAGTTTCTGTACAGAGCTGATGAATGTAAATCTTTGCTGGTTGACCAACACTGGTGTGTCCATGTTTAGGCGTCCACTGGAAAACATTGTTTATGAGTTTGTCTTAACTTTTGTGGCAGTAAGCAGCATGTCTTAGTCATCTTAATAGGATGGTTAGTAGGTTAGGAGGTAAATGGTGATAAGTCTTCTGTTTTGTGGGGCGCTGCTTTCAGGATTTGTTCAAAATCGCATTCAGATGTTTCATTAAAGTCTAAATGGTGCAACCATAAAATAGTGCTGACATGGCTATGACTTGGAAGAATTCCCATTTTAACATACAAAGA